>JANHGN010024555.1:0-39400 GCA_024605025.1 Megaceryle maxima
GCATTATTGGCTGACTGCACTTTGAACTGATCAATATTTTGAACTAATTGGATAACTCTTAAAGGCAGTGTTTTGGGTTTGATTGTGTAACCTCCATCTTCATGTATGGTTTCTAGAAAGTATGGCTTATGGCAGCTTGCACAAAACAGATCTTGGGGGTTGGCAGAAGTGAGGACAGAGTTGTGATTTAGTGTGGTGGAAGAAAAGACTATTGGTTCAGCTTATGTATGGTATTGGCATCTGCACCCAACCTTACTACTGCTGAATTATTGATTTGAAAAGTCTCTATTAGAGAAGGAGAAAAAAGTAGTTCAAGGTTTCAGAGAAAGATGTAATTTCTTTCAGCTTTTTTCAGGTACTACTGTTATGAGTTCATTGTAGGCATTATCTTTAGCAGATCTTAGTTTCTTTAACAATGTAATAGTTACATAGATCAGTATAAGCAATTGGTATCTTAAATGCTGATATTTGCTTGTTGCCTACAGTATACTTCTATGTCTGTGACTTAATTGTTGTTTTAATTTTAGGTTGAGGATGAACCAAACAAAATATGTGAATCAGACAGGATAGCCATTAAAGCCAACATAGTGCCCTTGATGCTTAGCAGCCCAGAACAAATCCAAAAGCAGGTAATAAATCAATTTCTAGTTGTGTCCATGAGACTTTCAGAATATTTTAAGCATGTCTGGAGGCTCTGTTTATTGACAGAGCTCAGCTCCCTTACTGGTGAGGTCATCTGAATCCAAATAACTGGGAGTATATTGTTATAGCTATTTCTGCCTACCTTAGCGTTTTGTTTTTTCAAGGCAATTAATGTATAATCTTATAGCTAAGATCTAGCATTAGGCAGTTAAATAGTAGTAATTCTAGAAAGTGAGGCTGTGTGCATGTTGAATTTAATGTGAGGGGTTTTCTTTATTCGTGGTGAAATGTAGTAGCTATTTAACCCAATGATTTTTGAATCTGACAAGAATAACAGGCATTTTCTCAGATATTTGCAACATCTGGCATGACTGATGCATTTTTCATAATGAAAATCCTGCTATTATATCCTGTAATGTTTATGTTTCTTTTCCAGTTAAGTGATGCTATTAGTATTATTGGTCGGGAAGACTTTCCTCAGAAATGGCCAGACTTACTGACAGAAATGGTGAATCGCTTTCAAAGTGGAGATTTCCACGTCATTAACGGGGTCCTTCGCACTGCTCACTCTTTATTTAAAAGGTATTGGAAATAAGGGACTTAGTCTATGGATTGTAAAATTCCTGTTCAACTTTTACCAGTAGACTCAATTTTGTTGATTTACAGAGTTTACAGTTGTGGCCTCTGTTTATGCTTATTGACTTTTTAATAAGACTTTTAAGTGGTTGTCAAATTGCATGGTTTTGAACTATGTTCTTTAGTTCTTGTTTACTTGACAGTATTTGTTTCAAGATACAGCACAAAAAATTAATTGTGTACAAGTTATTTTGGTAATAAATATCTATTCTGCTTTTTTAATGTATTTTTCTTTCACCTGTCAGGTACCGCCATGAATTTAAGTCGAATGAATTATGGTCAGAGATCAAGCTTGTCCTTGATGCCTTTGCTTTGCCTTTGACAAATCTCTTTAAGGTATTTCTTGTTGAATCATTTCTGAAACAAGTTTAGCATTCTGAATTGTTTGTTGTGCATGCTTGTAAAATGAAAACTTAAGAATAGTTGCTTTGAAACTGTTAATGATGTTTGAACTAAAGGCGTGAAGTGAGACCTGACAGAATCAATTAAGGGAGGAAAAGGAACTGTATGTTATGGTTTAAAAAAATAGTAATTTCAGGCCACACTAGAATATCTCTTGGCAGTCTGGTGTGTGTGTGTGTGTTACTTGACTGACACTCTTATATTTTTTTTAGGCAACTATTGAACTTTGCAGCACACATGCAAATGATGCCAGTGCTTTGAAAGTTCTCTTTTCTTCTCTCATTCTAATTGCGAAGCTGTTCTACAGTTTAAATTTTCAGGTGAGTCTCCTTGTTCTTCTAATAGCTCTGCTTTGATCTCAAAAAGCTGTTGTGCTTTTAGTCGTAGCATCCATTTGAGGCAGCCTTTAAGGTCATGGTTTATTGCAAAACTAGCCTGCATCAGTGCTGGAGTAAAGGCACAGTAAGGATGAGATTAATTAAGACATTAGCTTGGCTCTATCTAAACAAAAGTTAAGGAGAGTAAGCTCCTGTCATAGCAAGGAGGTGTTGTATGGGTTGATATCTTGAGGATGTGCTGTGAAAGGCTGAAGTCAAATGTCTGAGTTTATACTCACTGTGCTCTATAAGAAATATATCTGCATTGACACAAAGGTAGATGAAAGTCAGTGACAACTAGTAACACTATAGGAACACTGTAGCAGCAAGTAATTCTCGTAGCAGTGTGGGCTCTTTTGTTTTGAAATGAGATATAAATTTATAACATTATTAAATAAACATAGGATATGAAAAAGGGTAAAAAGCTCCTTTAAGGTGACATATTTAGTGTCTCAACATAAACATAACTTTGGGAAATGGAATGATCGTGCCTTCATTGCTGGGCTGTTCTTCCATATTGGGCAAAAGAGTGAACTGGAGTTAAAAGGGAGGCTTGTGCTTTCTTCTTCTGAGAGTAAGAGGCAATAAGGTTCTTTCTTTAAAAGAAATTATAGACTCTATAGGGTGTAAGCAACTAGTTTATTTGGAAGTACTGTATTCCAAAGCCTCTGTCTGGAAGGTTTTAATTTGTGAGGACAAGGGGGTAGTGTTTTGAAGATTGTTTTCCACACTTTGTTGCCCCTCAGTACATTATAAGGTGGATACATAATACTTAGAAAGTGGCTATGTTATCTAAGCAGTACAATCAGAAATAAAAATGTAGATTTATGCTTTTTCTTCGCAGGATCTTCCTGAGTTTTTTGAAGATAACATGGAAACATGGATGACAAATTTTCATAGTCTTTTAACCTTAGATAATAAACTTTTGCAAACTGATGTAAGTACTGCATAAACCCTCTGGTTTGCCTCTGTGTAGTAGAGAGGGTTGACTGAGAACTTAGAAAACACTGCATTGTTTAGAGTTAGTTCTATTTTGGGCAAACAAAGGAGTAGAATTGACTATAAGGGAAGGGGATTTAAGAAAAGTTGTCCTGTTGTCTACTGAGGTCTGGTTCTTGAAGATGTATCTCAGATGCAGGTATAGCCAGCAGTGAGCAGTTATAGCCAGCAGTGAGCATAAAGCAAATTACAGATGCTCACCAGTGAGTAGATTCTTTCAAGGACATCTGCTGAAGTAACTTGATCATTAGAGAGTCACACTGCCCAGGTTTTCTGTACCTTTCAGCAAGTTCACACATGTTCTAGAAAACAGGGTATCTTGAAGAACTTGAAACATCTGAATATAGAAAGCATGGCATCCTCAAGTACTGCAGTATAAGAATAGGTACTTTCAAAGGTGGAAGATGATACCAGGTTATCCAAGCTCAAATTAATTTTGTGCCTGCTTACTACATTTTAATGCTGATGGCTTCCAGATACAATACAATAGTTTGCCACGTGATGGAGCCAAAGCTGCTCTGTAACTGACAATGCATAGGGAGGCATATCAAGGGTA
Source organism: Megaceryle maxima (assembly GCA_024605025.1). Lineage (NCBI taxonomy): Eukaryota > Metazoa > Chordata > Aves > Coraciiformes > Cerylidae > Megaceryle > Megaceryle maxima. The sequence continues at coordinate 3,613 of JANHGN010024555.1, forward strand.
TCCTGTGCTATAGTTTTCTGGATGTTCCAGGCTAATGCTGCTGCTAAAAGAAGCTTTGATGCTTTTTTCTCTTGTGTCTGTGGGCTGTCACAGACATTCATGCAGCTGCGCACTGAGCTAAGTCAGGAAGTGAAATGCATTACAACTGAAAGGTGGGCATTGGAGGGGGATGGGAGGAGAGAACTGGGGTGGTGTTTAGTTGTTGGTTTGGTTTTTGGTTGGTTGGTTGGTTTTGGTTTTTTTTATTCAAGCTCAATTTGCCAACTCACTTTTCTTTGTGGTTCCACAAGCCACTATGCTGGTATGGGGAAGGGGAGGAAAATACTTCTACAGCTATTACAATTTAAAGTAGCAACATGCCATGTTTTCTAAGCATATATTTTCAATGACTTGTGTTGTATTTTTTCCCATTACATTTGTAAATTAATTTTATGCCAAAATTTATCAGGTCTAAATGATTTAAATTGCGTGGTAGTTCCATTTGAAATATAGGTATGATTTATACCTTGCAGTGTTACATAATTGCCAGTACAAATAAGCAAAATACATGGATTCTAGGGGTGTGAGAGGGATTTCTTTCACCTATTTAGAACATGGTAATATAACAGTGTAAACATTTCCTTCAAACATGTTAATACTTTTAATATTGAGTAGTGTTAAAGTTCAGATGTTTAAGTTCTTAGTTTTGTTTTATGTGAGGATGAAGAGGAAGCTGGATTACTGGAACTCTTGAAATCACAAATTTGTGATAATGCTGCTTTATATGCTCAAAAATATGATGAAGAATTCCAGCCCTACCTGCCACGTTTTGTAACAGCAATCTGGAATCTGTTGGTCACAACAGGCCAGGAAGTAAAATATGACTTGGTAAGTTGTTATAAACTGCTCTTGTCAAGTTAAATAATGAATCATAAATTGGTCAGTCCCACTAAAACTGTATGTGTTCTGTTTGTGTTGTAGCTGGTTAGTAATGCCATCCAGTTTCTGGCCTCAGTTTGTGAGAGACCACATTACAAGCATCTGTTTGAAGACCAGAATACATTAACAAGTATTTGTGAAAAAGTTATTGTTCCTAATATGGAATTTAGAGGTAATGTTTTGAGGCCACCTTTTTCAAAGACACAATAAAATCTAACTGCAATTATAACATTATATTGTTTTGCAGGACTAAGAATGTGAGGATTAACTCATGTACTTTCTACAAGTTTCTACAACAGATTGCTGCCCTATGGCCTTTGTAGAATTGTATTTCTAGTAATTTTCCTGTCTTGCTAGGATCTCAGATTAAAAAGACTGTAAAGTACAGGTCATGTGCCACTAGTAACTTTTTGTGCTTCATGGGTATAAGAATAATTCATGGAGTGTAATTAGGCATGGATATCAGGCTGACTAAATTATAATGTCTGTTTCTCCAAGTTTTGATGGGCTCAATATTGATCCTAGTATCTAAAATGCACTGAAGATGTATTGCCGTGATAAGAAGCTTCTCTCTAAGTCCATGACTCTGGAAGCCTCTTTAAAGACAGTGTTGAATATGTCTTTTTTTAATCAGGAACACATCATCTCATGAATATAAAAGGCTAATTTGTGGGGCAGGAGCAAGCTAAACAAGCTAGTCTGGCTGGATATTTCTGATTAATTTCTATTAATGTTATAGAAAAGTGCTTGTCAAAATTAGCAAGCTGATAAATAATACACTTTCTTACTCTAAGAAAAACTGGAGACCTTAGTATTTAAACTTCTATGTGTTTTGTATTTTCAGCGGCTGACGAAGAGGCATTTGAAGATAATTCTGAAGAATATATAAGGAGGGATTTGGAAGGATCTGGTAATCCACAGATTTATACTAAGAATACTTGGTCTTTAAATATAGCTCTAAAGAGCTGAAGCAGTTTACTTGAGCTTTTATAACTTTATTTTTGAGACTGGGAAGATTGTCACCACCCCTAAGAGATTTTATCCAGGTTTTTTATTAAGTCTACTGTCATGATATGCCCATCACAGTATCTTTTTGTTTTCAACAGTGTTTTTATAGGGTTTTTTCCTTAATTGGATTGGTATGTCTCTTGCACTGCACACACTCTCATTTCAGCAAATATAGCCTGTAAGTCAATGCTGAAGAGTAGCGTTGCATATTTAGTTCCTATGTGTGTAGAGTTTTAAATAACATGGAGAGACTGTGCCTGTATTTAGTAGTCTATCATGTTTAAACTGAAATTCTGACTGGTGTTGCATATGAATCTGTGATCAAGCCAGCTGGACACCAGCCAGCCTTGTGCACCGGCACTGTGTTCAAACCACTGCGGCAGCCACCCTGAAAACACAGTGCTGTGCTAACAGAGCTACAGGATTTTCTGACTGTAGCTCGCTGGGCTGCAGAGCATAAATGAACCACATCTAGACCTGTGTGACAATTCTCTCTATGCTGTTCTGTGCTACTAGTAGTTTACTGGCTGACACTTTTGAGATTAATGACATTTCATAGGGATTTAAGAATTTGCTTGCAGTGGAGGATATAATTGGAGGAAAATGTTTCTGAACTTTTCAGGCAAACAATTAGTTATTCTAACCCAGGATTGACTGCATCTTAGGTATTTGTGAAGCTTTTGCTTGTTAGCTGTTCCTTCTTTTAAGAGAATTGAGGCAAGAAGTATTTGTGTTCTTTGGACATTATTTTAGAAATCTTCTCTACTGAATTTGAATTAACTTGCTTTATGCTCCTTCTGTCCTTTTTGTTAGTATATTGTATTAAAGGCCAGGTGAATTTTTGAGTGTTTTGGTCTTGAAACAAGGAGGTTTTACAGGAATTTTTTTTTTTTTTTTTTTTTTTTTTTTTTTTTTTTTTTTTTTTACAAAAATGTGTTGATTTTGTGTGGTGGGCCAGCAGCTAAGCACTGCACACCAGCTTGCTTGCTCCCCACCCTGACGCAATGGAACAGGGGAAAGAATAGGAAGAGTAAAAGTGAGAAGACTCGTGGATAGAGACAAAGACAATTTAAGTAAAAGAAAGAGGAAGAGAAGAGGCGAGGAGAGGAAGTCAGTGACTTGCTACCTCCCACGAGTAGACTGATGCCCAGCCTGTCCCTAAGCAATGGCTACCTCACCAAAAACCCTCTCCCCTCAGTTTTTAGCACTGAGCATGACATTGTATGGCATGGGATATCCCTTTGGTCAGTTTGGATCAGCTGTGCCGGTTGGGAGGGAACACAACTTCTTGCCCACCCCCAGCCTACTTGCTGGGAAGGAAAAAGAGGAAGCCACAGCACTGTGCAAGCCTTCCAGCAACAGCCAAAACCCTGGGGTGTTACCAACAGTTTTATCACCAGTGCAAAACACAGCACTGTATCAGCTGCTATGCAGAAAATTAACTCCATCCCCACCAGCCACTGTACTTTTGGGTGCATAATTGTCAAGGCAGTAAAAAGCCCCCACCCGCGTGCTCATTGCAGCTTTCTTCAGAGGGTGGTAAAGCCTCTGCTCACACATGCACCATTGATAGGTGTCCAGGCCTCTCTTTAGACAAATAGTCCTCATTATGACAGTAAGTAAAAAGCTTAGATGTGTTCTTAATGCTTCAGCGTGGAGGACTGTGATGATAAACATACGGTGGGGCTGTGATTTGAGCTGTATATTACTATTTATTACTATTAACTGTGTTAATATGAAGAGCTATATACTTTCTCATATCTAACAGATCTTTGGTTTTCATGCAGATATTGACACCAGGCGCAGAGCAGCGTGTGATCTAGTCAGAGGCTTGTGCAAATTTTTTGAAGGACCTGTGACAGGGATTTTTTCAGGATATGTTAATTCTATGCTGCAAGAATATGCAAAGAATCCATCTGTTAACTGGAAGCACAAAGATGCAGCTATTTACCTTGTTACATCTTTGGCATCCAAAGCTCAAACACAGAAGGTACTTTTACATTCCGTTAATTTTAACCCATATGTATTCAAATACACTGTATATGAGGACTACAGTTCATTTTATGCTGCTTCAGAATAGGAGCAACTGTACGTGGTGTAGTTTAACATTGACAAGATTAAAATTTGTCCATTTGTGTAATCCTGTCAGAGTTGGAAATTTGGTGGTGTCTGATCTACAGATAGAATTGGGCAAAGTCAACAACAACATGTGACCATTTGGTAGGTCTTACTAGCATGTGTGAAGCAGCTGCAAGAAGGAACAAAATTAGTTTGGATCTAATACCTCTGAGCTTTTAAATGATACTGAGACAGAGTTTGTAAGCCATGGAACACCAAATTTAGCTTTACAGAAGATCAGAAATGTTAAGCAGACTAGAAAGAATCTAAATGAATCTTAAAGTTCTTGTCATTATATTTCCCAATATTTCCTGTTATTTGAACGTTTATGATTTGGAAATGGCGTGTGAATGCTATGATGGCTGGAAATGGATCTCATTACTTGTTTGGGAGAAAGCAGCTAATAGGCTGGAGTTATTGAAAAGCCACACCTGAGCTAGATGGGAAGCAGTAGCATTGTATCCAATGCTCTACAGCACAGAATTTAATATACTAATGCATATTTTAAATGTTATTACAGTTCAGATCTCGGTGGCTTTACAAGACAGATTTGAGGCAAACACAGTAAAACGTGTTGTACAGCATCTTTATTTTTCCAAATGTTCTCTTTTCCTGAGACTCCAGCTGTAGGCTACTGCACGGCCATTGCTATGATGGTGGTGCACAGTGTGAACCAGAGTCTTCTAGCAATTAGAAAACTGCTAAATTGTACATATTTCTTTTTCTGAGCTATTTAGTGGTAAATAAGGGATAACATCACTTAGAACTCTTGATTGATAAATCACAGAATTACAGAATCACAGGTTTACTGAAGCTGGAATAGACCTCCAAGATCATCAAGTCCAGAATATCTAAATATCCATCTAAATATTTATCTGAATATCTAAAAATATCATATATAAAGATCTAAATATCTATCTAAAAATGCTGTTGTAAAAATTAGTTGCATTTTTCTTAAGAGAAGACTTACATAGTTATTATTTTGCTGCTCTAATTCAGAATTGGTGTTAGAGTCCCAAACTTCTCCTTTCCAAAGGCTTATCACAAAGTATCGAGTTTTTGGTTGATTATTACTGTGTTGCATGCTTTTATTCTTCAATTCAGAGCTGGTAACTTTGAATCTCAGTAGCACTGCAGCTGAAATCTAGACATTAAAAACATTTAAGAAAAAGAAATTGGATGGCTCTCAGCTAAAGGTGCCATTTCAACAGTCTGATCACATGCATGCTTTAGATTCCTTTTATTAAAAGCATATAAAAAAGAGTAAGAAAAGTAGCTGAAAGTCACCATCTAAAACCAGAGTTGGTTTGGTTTTTGTTTTTCTAGCATGGAATAACACAAGCCAATGAACTCGTTAATCTGACAGAATTCTTTGTGAATCACATTCAACCTGACTTAAAGTCTGCTAGTGGTAAGTTACCATTAATTTTGATATGACATTTTTTTTGGTGGTTTATCTACACTGTGACCATGACCAGTTTCTCAAGGCTGAAGCACTTGTGTGTATATATATCTCTCTAATCTCTCAGGCAGAAGACTGTTAGCACCTGGCACATGGGAAGTAATTCAGATTTGTTTGGCCAGCAGTGAATGAGCTTTTAAACAAAGGTGGATTACCAAACATGGTCTGCAGGATCAGACCGTGTACACATGCACTTGCTATCAGCTACATGCTTCAACTTGTTGAATTAAAGTGGTTTGATTTTGGTATTTGAGACTTTATGGCAAACTTCTATGCTATTCAAAACTTGGAAGCTAAAATACTGAAGGCTAGGTTGTGGCCTGTATCAGCCCATATTGATGAGGTTATGGATATCTAGATTTAACCCACATAATTATTTTGTGCTTCAGAAATTATCTTGCAATATTTGGAACACAGATGATGTCTTGGAATACATAATTGGAGGCTGTTAAAATCTGAGCCAGAAAGGGAAATTCCACATGAAGGAGTTGGACTGTATACTTAATGGTACTGGGTTGTGATTTGTACCTAAAAGCAATATGCTGTCTGCCCATGCCCATACAGGAATGCAGAGACTAAGCAATGTAGAAAAACATTGTATTTTTGAAGGGAAAAGTAATGACTTAATACTATCTCTATATAGAGTGTATCTTCACTAATCACATTTATATGAAAAGTGTCAACACAATTTGCATATTTCTCTGTTGCAGTGAATGAATTCCCTGTGCTAAAAGCAGATGGTATCAAATATATCATGATTTTTAGAAACCAAGTAAGTTTTTCTTTTACAGTAAAAACATATTATAGTTTGTTACTTCATACTTGCAAAGCCTTATTTATCTTACTTGACCATATGTTCACTCAACAGGTGTTTGATAGTCACATATAACACTTCATGATGAATTTTTAGTTTTGAAATTAAATGATATTGTCATAAATATCCAATTAACGTGTAGTCTGTGTGCTCTCCATATGGTCTGGGAGCACTGAGCATCTTAGCCTGCTCAGTTCTGTGACACACTCAGACTTTCTTCAGGGAATGCTAGGCTAAATATACTTGATTGCTCGTATCATTGCAGTAGTTCTTAAAGAGAGAACAGCAACTTTGTCCTTCACCTTTTCTGATTTGTGAGATTCAGGAAGAAAATATATTATTACTTCTAAATTTTTAGTTTACCTTTATTCATCTCTTAGGAAATATCTGTGGAGTTTTGTTGGTTTTGGTTGTGTTTGGTTTTTTTACTGTATTTTTAAGCTTGATTCGTGGGTTTTTTTGGTGTGGGTTTTTTTGGGGTTTGGTTTTTTTGTTTGTTTGTTTGTGGTTTTTTTTGCCTGCTAAGACAAAGTAAAATGGAAAAAGAAATATACGTTAGGAATATATGGACTTACTGACAAACAAATGTACCATTTATGCCTGGGAGAAATATACCAGTGCTCACAGAAATAGGTACATCTTGGTTGTCAAGGTGTGATTTAGCAACTGGAGGAGCCTTCTAAGACTTCTTCCTCTGCCAACTTTTCAGTTTTCAGCTGATGAGTTCAGAGTGGTTATGCTCTAGTTTTGAACCATCTGTATTTTTATGTAACATATATGTAATTTGTTGCCACATTTTTGTAGGTACCTAAAGAACAACTGTTGGTATCTATTCCTCTCTTAATCAATCATCTTCAAGCAGAAAGTATCGTGGTCCATACTTACGCAGCCCATGCTCTTGAAAGACTGTTTACCATGAGAGGGACAAATAATACCACCCTGTAAGTTTTCAAGCAGAAATAAGTTCATTGCTACATAGGTTTTGTCCATTAATGATGAGACACATTTGTAAGAGGTCTTTTACAATACTATAATACTAAGAAACAAAATGCTTGAAGTTTGTGAATCTCTTTCGTTATTAAAGAGCTGTGTTTTACTTAACAGCATTACAGCTGCAGAAATGGCACCATTTGTAGAAGTGCTATTAACAAACCTTTTTAAAGCACTGACACTTCCTGGCTCGTCTGAAAATGAATACATTATGAAAGGTAAATGCTTATTGAATGAGTTCTGCAATGTAAGAGAAGCTTTGTTAACCTGAGGTAAAGGCTTATAGATACAGGCTACTGATATTTTACTTGAAAATTGATGCAAACAGGCTAAAGAGGTACGTGCAGCCTGCAGTTATTTAACAGACTGTATTAAGTCATCTTTGTCTAAATTAATGGTACAAAAAAGAAACACTGGAAATAACAGTCTAGTGACAAATTATTTCTCACGTGGTAGTCTTTGCAGTCAGGACAGGTACCTAAGCAGTAGGAGATCTGAGTGGGTTGAGGCTGATAATATGCCAAGATTTGAGATTTGCCAAGATAATGATGGTCTTTGCAAAGTTGCTTATTCTTCTGTGCTCCATCTGTAGAATGGGGATAGTGAGGCTTTGTTTTATCCTTTGTCATGATTATAGATTGATTGCTTTTGCAGCAGGTTCTTGTTCTTTACTATGCCAATTCTTGGCATCTGATTTAATAGTAAAAGATAAAGATCTAGGTGTATGATGGGTAACAGGGTTGTATATTTATCTCCAGAAGATAATCCTTTTCATTTATTTGCAGCCATCATGAGGAGTTTTTCTCTGCTACAGGAATCCATAATTCCATACATCCCTTCTGTCATCACACAGCTTACACAGAAACTGCTGGCTGTCAGTAAGGTAAAGAAACCAGCAAGCTGAGCAAAATGTTCACTTTTTACTTGTAGAGAAGTGTTTCTAAAGATTCGTGTATACCTTACTGTGTTCTGTTAGAATACTGTAGATTGTTTGATGTTTTCTGGCTAATATAAGTTAAAACAACCATTAGTCAAGTACTGTCTTCCTTTTGGCATGTACTTTCAAATAATTCTGAAATTTGGAAACAGCAAATAAAATCTTTCCGTAATACTAGTTTCTTCTAGTATAAATATTTGCTTGTGCAGAGGCCACCACTACAGTAATCTGGTTTTCTCACAACTCCTTTATTGTCCATGAAGCTTCTGAGGCTGAAATGTGGGGTTAAATTAAGCCACCCTCCTGCTTTTGCAGGGTAAAGTTCTTTTTTTTTTTTTTTGTTCATTTTTTGTGATATTCCTGAACAGTGACATTAGGGAATGCTTTAGAATGCCTTCATCAACTACCCAAAAAACTTGTACTATGTATAGTTTTAAACTTAGCTGCAGAGTATAACAAATGTTCAATAAGGAACTGACTAGGCACTTACAGAATTTTAAAAGAATTTTTTTTCCAGTTTCTATTTTGTGATGCTTCAACTGCTTGCTTATGTTGAGCTTCTTAAAAACACTTGTATTTAAAATGTTTATAAAAACCACCCCTCCTTTACGCTTTAAATGTTCTTATGTTTGCATTTATATGTGGAATTAATTTAATTAGCATATTAATAAATAAGTTATACCATCCTCATTCCCAATTGCTACTTTTGACTTTAGTTGAAAAAATATATATTTTGCTAAATAAGTGACTTGGCTGCAAGTTTGGGTTGATTTATCTGTTTATAACTTTCTTTTAGAATCCAAGCAAACCTCACTTCAACCATTACATGTTTGAATCAATATGCTTGTCAATAAGGATAACGTGCAAAGCAAACCCTGATGCAGTTGGAAGCTTTGAAGAGGCTTTGTTCATGGTGTTCACTGAGATACTACAGAATGACGTACAAGGTAAATGAAAATCAGTAAGTGCTTGTGCTCTCTCTCTACTATAATTGGTTGCTATCACTTAGCTCATGGCAGTGTTTCTGTAACCAGGAAATTCAAGTGAGAATTCAGCATGTTTGCAGTCCTAATAAACACTTTCAGCATTCATCTGGGTACTTCCATAGGGTACATCAACTGTATTAAGATGTTTTGAAAACAAACTGTATTTTTAAAATATCTAACAATCACTCCTCCAAAGACTCTTGCTCTTCCTTTTAACCATATTGCCTTGTTTTCAGTAAAATGTTCCAAAACATTAACAAATAGAGGAAATAGGAACTGTATCTATGCAATGCTTTCAAATATTTAGAATAATTAAATTTGGGAAGTGATATGTTCCTCCAAGATTGTGTTTGTTGGAATCTTTGTGTTGATATCATGAAATGTTATGTTCAATCAATAGATTTGTGGTTTCTGGGAATTGATAGGGACCATATTTGCTGAAACTTTTAAATGTCATAATTTCTTTTCCAGAGTTCATTCCGTATGTGTTTCAAGTGATGTCCCTACTTCTAGAAATGCATAAAAATGAAATCCCATCATCCTATATGGCATTGTTTCCTCATCTACTTCAGCCAGTATTATGGGAAAGGACAGGAAACATTCCTCCTTTGGTCCGACTCCTGCAGGCTTATTTAGAGCGAGGTGCCAATACAATAGCGAGTGCTGCTGCTGACAAAATTGTAAGTTAGATTGATTTAGTCACGGTGCATACCTCTAGACATGGCAATTTAAGATAAAAAAATATGAGGAGCTTTTTACTTCAGTGAATAGCTGGATTTGTACACAGTTTGTGCTTGTACTTCAAATTAATGGTGCTTATGTAAAAAGACAGCAAATACTTTGAGCGTAGGCTGTTGGGATACTGTTCCATTGGATAAAATAGATCCTAGACTGTCGTGCTTTTGTCAATGAAGATGTAAAACTCCTGCATGTAGTTTGTTCAAGCAGGTATGCTTCCACAGTTTTTCTGTCTCATCTGTCTCATGTTGGACACTGTGCATCAGGAAAACTCTCAAATGTTCTGTTCAGAACAGACTTGAGTAGAATGAGTGAGGAGCCGCCAAAATGGTGGGAGATCTGAGGATTAGTGAACTCACTGAGAGATTTATTCTGCATACTTAACTTCTGTTATTTCTGCTGTAGTCAGACTTGATGAGACTGTGCCACTGATGAAGCAGACATGCATTTTCAAATTAGCTTTGCTGTTCATTTGATCAAGGTTAATCTTGATGCGCAAAGGAACGTCACTTTGTCCCAATATAAATGTTTTCCTTTTCCTTAGCTGCAGAAACAAAATCCTGTTGTAGGTTATGTAGCTTTTGCTTTGGTGTATGTCTTAGATAGTAAGGGGCAACTTTCTGTAAGTTATGTAGGAAGAAGAATTATACAGAGTTGTGTATTTGCTTTGTTTACAGCCTGGATTGTTAGGTGTGTTTCAGAAGTTGATTGCCTCTAAAGCTAATGACCACCAAGGATTCTATCTTCTCAACAGTATTATAGAGCATATGCCTCCGTGAGTATGAGTTGAAATTACAGTTAAAACTTAATTTCTGTAGCCTTTAATATCTGGTGTGTTTGTACATTTCATAGTTAATGTTTAACAATGGGGAAAATGTCACATTGGTCAGTAAAATAGATTTGAACAATTCTATACACGTCACTTCACAGACAACATTAGTCATAATATAGTATGAATTTATTAATTATTCTTTTAAATTTTCAGTGGATCAGTTGACCAGTACAGGAAGCAGATCTTCATTCTACTATTCCAAAGACTTCAGAATTCCAAAACAACAAAATTCATTAAAAGTAAGTTCCTTGCTATATTAAGAGCTTCAGTCCTGATGGTGCCAACAGTTTAGAACATGCAGCTGTACTGAATAAGTATCTTCTTGTGTCCTGTGATTATGCAGTTGTGTAACCAAGGGTGGCATACAGGGCAGTTGCCACAGCAAATAACACATTTCATGAAAGCTGAAGGAATGGAACTAAAATAAGGGAAAAGACTCGTGTATTTATCTTCCTTACTCTGTGAGATATTAATTACTTGAAAGTGTCTTTCTATAATCTTCAATTTATACCAGCAAGCTTTCACTCCCACACAGCACAGTAATACTCACCATGCTTCCTTCTATTACATATAGTTTTGTGTTATTACTGCTAAATATTCTAGGCATTTGTATCATTTTCCTTAGTACAACTTCAGTTACTGAGAAGGGTTTATGTTAAACTAGCAAACCTGTGACAAATTATTGAAATACATATTCTGGGTATTCCTGCTGTAACAGGAAGATTATTGTCATACTGATAAAATTATTTTGATGATACTATCACTACACAAATTATGCAATTAACCCTATAAAATCTGTTGAATTGCACCTGATGATGGCAAGAATAATAGGATTGCTTATAATGGTCTTCCAGAAACAAAATTTAAGTGGTGCTTTTCATGCATTACATCTGTGCTCTAGTAGAAAGGCCATGCAGAGGGATTCACAACAGATGTGAAGAGCTGCATTGCGTGAAGTATTCAGCTAAAAGCATTGAAGAGTCCATCTGATCCTTGACCTGAAAAAATTGCAAAAGGCTTTTCTAATGCTTTATAATTGCTTTTAAGAGTAAAAATGACCGAATATTGTCTTGCTGCAGTGTTTTAGTTTGTTGTATGCAAAAAGATCCCTGTTTATGCAAACTTCGAGGTAGCAAGTTAAAGTACTTCAGTAAAAGTGGGCATTTATAAAGACTGCCATTTCTATCTCCTTGAAAAACTTGTTAGAATATATTTTGCTGCTGACTATAAAGCTATTATTTTGTTTTCGTGTTGAGTTTCGATGTTTTTCTTGTTACAGGTTTCCTAGTCTTCATTAACTTGTACTGCATAAAATATGGGGCGTTAGCTCTGCAGGAAATATTTGACAGCATACAGCCAAAGTTAGTATGAATTTTATTTTTTTTAATCTAAGACTGCTGTGTAATTTTTATCTTTTAAAGTAGGAAATAGTTGTCCCCTTTAGCTAGAATTGCAAGCTGCATTTGTTGCTAATTTGTCTAGACAAAAGTTTCTTCTAATGTGGTTGGTTTATCTGTCTGGCGGTTTTTCTTTTTCTGATTGCTGCCCAGTTCCTTATTGATAGTTCATGTTATTAATTTCCTGAGCAGGTCATAAAAACGAAATAGCAATGTTTTTATTCTTTACCCTCTGTGAAAAGTTTGCATGCTCAAATTTCTACTAGGTATCCACTGCAACAGGGCAGCATCTTAACAAATTGTCTGGTTTTCTCTTTTTCTTAGCAATTCATGTTGTTTCTGGTTTTTGGTTTTTTATCACTTTAGGGTTGATAAGGCTTTCTAATACTTTTTCTTTAAATATCACAATAGGATGTTTGGAATGGTTTTGGAGAAAATTATAATTCCTGAAATCCAGAAAGTATCTGGACAAGTTGAAAAGAAAATCTGTGCTGTTGGCATTACAAAAATATTAACAGAATGTCCTCCTATGATGGACACTGAATACACCAAGCTGTGGTATGTAGAACACTTCTTCAAGTTCTGTCAGGGAGGCTCTTTGATTTTTTTGAAAATGTGATCTATCATCTGAATTTGTTCTTTATATAGATTCTGTTGTAATTTCTTCAGGCCTGCTGTTGCTACAAGGGTGACTTTCAGGCTTTTCACACCATTTCCTTTTCCCAACATATGAAACTATTTTCAAAGCAAGCACCAGAACTGGTTGAGATTTTTGTGCTGGAGGTAGCACTGATTGGGCTAGCTGGACTGCATTTAAGGGAATATGCTACTGGCTTTTAGCTTGTATTCTTTTTTTAAAAGCTTGTATCTGTTTTGACAAAACTGTTCTACTAGTCAGGAGATGTGAGCATACTTATAACCTGACAGAGAGACTAAGATCTTAATTTGACAGTAGAATTTTGGGGAGAGCTATCTGGGAAGATTGAGAGCCAATCAAGCAGGATGTCAGGTAGCCTAAATTTAATGACAGTAACTGGATCCCTCAACTAGAACTTTGGTTTGGGTTTGGTTTTGTGTATGTGTTTTTTTTGTTTTGTTGTGGGGTTTTTGTTTTGTTTTGTGGGTTTTGCTTGTTTACTTTGGGGGTTTTTGTGTGTGTGGTTTGTCTTGGTTTTGCTTGTTTGTAATTTGGAAAAGAATTGCTTTAGTTCTGTTTCATGACACTTTAACTACAATAAAAATATTGTTCATGCTTTTAATACGGGCACCTACATTATGCCTGTAAAATACAGAGATTCACAGTTCTTGAGGTCTAGCTTAGATTAGGCACTTAGAATTTCACTAGCTAAGCAAGTACCTGCAAAGGCTCCATTGTAAAGAGTTCCGAGTAATTTGAACATTCTTGTAAAATACACCCTGTCCTAATGTATTTTAAACACTCCAGTTTTATCCTCTGCTCCCTACATATAGGACTCCTTTGCTGCAGGCCCTCATTGGCCTCTTTGAACTGCCCGAGGATGACACTATCCCTGATGAAGAACACTTCATTGACATAGAAGATACTCCAGGATATCAGACTGCATTCTCTCAGCTAGCCTTCGCTGGAAAAAAAGAACACGATCCTGTAGGTCAAATGGTGAACAATCCTAGAATCCATCTGGCACAGTCTCTTCACAAACTGTCTACAGCGTGCCCGGGCAGGGTAGGTGACTTCTATACATGGCATGTGAATGCTAAACCCTCAGAAGAGAAATGCTTTTTTGATAATGGGTGTCCTTTGCTAATGTTTGATAATCAGCAAAATGAAGTATGTCATAATCAGAATGCAAGGTATTGCTCTCTTTTATTCATTAATGGAATATAGCTTTTGTAAGGCTTTTACCCTAGTAACCTTAGGCCATATTTTCACATTACTTAATGCAGCAACAGGCTTAAATATGCCATTTCTTAAATGAATATTTATCCACTTGTCAGTGTGTATCTAGTGCTTGTCTCCAGTTCAACTGTATGTTGAACTTGGGAAATTTCAGGCAACTCATGTTAAATTAAACAAGTTAAGTTTACAGTTAACTGCTTTAAACCATAGCATCTTTTTGTTCAGGATTTTGGTAAGTAAAGATTGCCTGAGAGATCTGATGTTTGCTGCATCCAAATACCTGCTCTAGTAAACAAAGGATTTCTCTACTCCTCTTTCATACTGGATTCAGATCAGTATGTAAAACTGTCAGCATCAGAAGTTGTAATTCCAGCAACTTTTCACAATGAAAAACTGCTGCTCTCGGGATGCCGTTTGACTTTGTACCATATGTTGACACGGTGATTAACAGGACATAGCAGTAGTTTAATGTACACGCACTGACACTTCTGCTCTGTTGTATGTTGTAAGGTGCCATCAATGCTGAGTACTAGTCTGAATGCAGAAGCGTTGCAGTATCTCCAAGGATACCTCCAAGCTGCAAGTGTGACACTGCTCTGAACTGCATATATTCCCCAAGCAAGATCAAAAGCTGGTTTGTTACACAGAAGGTTGACACTGACTTTTTTTATAGCAGAGCTCAGACAAAATGAAAAATGCTACTTGAAAATGTATTGCAGAATCCATCTTGTAAAAGGTAAATGTGGCTTTAAGCTGAAACTGAAAGAATTTGGTGGTTTGTATACTCATAGGTAAAAGGTGGGTAACTTCCATTCCCAGTTTAATTTCAAAGGGAATAGTCATAGCAGTTTGTTATGGGATTTATTTGAAATCTGCATCTGCAGTGTTTGGATAACACTCTGAAATGTATGGAGAGCACTGGCTGTAGAAACTCACTTCGGTCACTAAAATTCCTTTTCATTTTGATGTTGTCCTTTGTATTTCTTTTGTCTTTCCTTAAACTCTATCTAAATTGTGAATAAATAAGAAGTACTTGTTTAAAATGCCTGTCACTGTGCGCTTACTGTTTTAGAAGAATGTAGCTGGTTTAAAAAAAAAAGATAATATTTTAAACTTAAGATAGAATATAAAATAGTGGGACTGTGAGGACTTTATCTTAAGTCATACTTATAATACATTATAGGATCATACAGAGCAAATCTAAAACTTTGGCAGAAGATCCAAAGCTATTCTCACCCTTGATGTTCCTCGACAGGTGCATCCCTTCTCTTTGAACAAGATGTGTCACTACAGTGCAGTAAAAGCAAGTAATAGACCCCCCCTAGAGTGGCTCAGTCTCCAAGTGGATTTTTAGTGATGTATTAAAACTGAAGCAGTGATCTTAGAGTTAAATTAACTCGTGTTCTTTCAGTCTCCTCATAAATATACTGATTAGGTTTGGTAGCCTTGAATTTGAAGTGCATCAGATTACCTTGTAGTTACGGCAGTTTAAGTGACTAGTTAAATGCCTGAGCCTTACGGTGTTCTCAGATGGCCTGGGCACCAAACTACTAGACCATAGGCTTTTAGAGCACTGGTACTGTAGGGATATAAATAAATCTATAGAGACTGAAAAACTCCTGAGTAAGAGTGAAGTCTCAGACTTACATGGTATTAAGCAATGTTACACATGACAGACTTTTTTTTTCTTATTACTTGTCCACAGAAATTCTGCAGATGACTTGAATCAGGACTCCTTTTTCATAGTCAGAATACCTGTTGAAGCTGGGTTTTGTATTAGGAAAGTTACTGAATTTACTGAGGGTGAAACATGGGGCAGAATCAGCTCTCAGTTCTTCCCTAGTGTCTGTGGCTGCCATGTGAGGGTGCATGTTGGCCATATCTCTTCATAAAGAAATTAGTTGCTTGTTAGACAATGGATTTAAACTACTAAGTGCCTATAAAAATGTATTAAGTGAGTCAGCATCAACAGGTTTTCTTGAATCTGGTCTGTTATGGAGTGTCAGACTCCCTTGTTCATAGGTATGAAGTGAAAGCAGTTCTCAAGAGTGAAATAATACAGTGGCAATGATGAAAAGTATCTGCCTTAATGCTGATGAGAGAGACTGTGATGTGTGTTACGAGTTTGCCAAAGCGCCTTGCAGAATGAATTTCCATAGACAGGCTGAAACCACATGGGAGATGAGTGACATTTGCAAGGAGCTGAATGCCTACATCGAATGTCAATGTTAATTGAGCTGTGGTCATTCAAAACCTGCAAGCCAAAAGGATACTCAGAACCCTGACTGCTCTGCAGCTTTGTCTTTTTCCTTGGATAATAAATAGGGAGAACAATTCCACAGAGAACTTGCAGACCTTTTTCCTGTCAGCATCAAAGAATCAAAATTAAATTGGTACTGGTAGTCATATAACAGTAATTTGACATGCTCCCTTTGCATCTGCTCAAGCAGCCAGCCTGTTACACATGTATGCTGGATAACCTTGTGCTGGAACAGGATTTCTCAGCATGATGCAATGTTAAGGGTCTCCTATTAGACCATCTTTGTTCTGCAGTTCTAAACAAGATTTCTTTAGGGAATAGGTTGCTGTGATATGCAAGTAAGTGAACAGATGTTTCTTATCTTACCAGTACCAACATAAATGGAACTGGGCAGGATTTACAGTAAGAAGTCAGAACCTTTTAAGCCAAAGAAAAAATGGCTCTTCTGAATAGAAAATTACCATTGAATCCTGATGTTCACTATCTTGCACTTCTTGCAACGTGTCACTTTGTTGGAAAGACACTCGGTGTGAATAAGTGCCTAAGTGACTTCAGATCAACAAATACTAGTGGCATACTTGTCCTTTAGTTCAGAGTTGAGTAACGTAGACTTTGTAGACATGTCTGTGGCTATTGCACTGTTAGTGACGTGTTACTTAGTCCTGACATACTCTGCAGATTTCATAAGGCATGCAAGTGTTTCTGTAGAGCACTTACCCTTTCAGGGAGGTGAACTTTGCAAGCACAGTGCAGGTCAGCAGATGGATCTCTGCTTCAGAGTACAGGCAAGTGTTAGTGGCAGTGTCCTCACCTTCATTTACATGAAGACCTTACCGCTCATTCTGACACCTCCCGTTCTCAAGGTTGAGAAGGCAGCACAATGTTCCAGCTGTATTTATCTGTTCATTTTAGTGGAAACGGATGCAAGCAATGTCGTTAACGGTTTGTTGAACTTGTCCAGGCCACCCTTCGGTGCATTCCTTGTTAAACAGCTTAGGAACATACCAGTTTCTTTAGAAAGCTCAGACTAGAGACAACTGGTGACAGTGGATCTTCCAAGGAATTGGGAACATGTAATTCAATGTTAGACGGTTAACTCCTGCCCATTGCTGGAGATCTTCTGACACAGTAGTCAATTCTCCCTTGCAACTGATAATGGTAGAAGGTTATGCAAATTTGAGGGGAAAAAGATTATTTGGTCTTTTGAGTATGAAAAGGGCAAAGGGACACCCGTGTTGAGATCTTTTGATACCATGGAACTCTGATCTACCATCCTTTTTTGGAGCCTGCTGACTGAGTTGTGCTTGTCAGATTCTAAATAATTTTTAGTGATGGATAATTTTTAGATGATTTTTTGAGGCTTGTGTAGCAGAAGAAATACATTCTTAGGAAAAAATAAAATTTAACCACCAGCACCCTCAAGACTAGTGTATGTTCTGGTTTGCTTGGGTTGTGAATGGGCCATGGTACTACCAGCATTCCTGCAACGTTGAGAGCATATACTAGAAGTAAATTTTCAATTCTCTATTTCTTTACATAAATATACGTTAGGAGTCATCCTCTCAGTGAGCCAGACATTGCTTTCTAAAATGTCTCTGGTGAGGCCAGAGCACATTCTTTCTCTCAGCTGACTTCTGCTTTCAGAAAACTTGATATTCTTTAGGCTCTCAGTTGCTTTCACGTGCCTTCCATCAGGCTGGGCTGCTTCGATTGTTGAGTGTACTGTTGTACTCATTCCATGACCTTTCCACGAGAACAGCCTTCCTGAGAACCTTAATACTGTCGAGAAGGGGTAGGCCAGATTTAAGGTGTCAGCATGTCTTTATTCTGTCACAAGCACTAGTTAAACACAAAGCATCGTGCAAGATTCCAGCTCAAATCTGGTCCCAGCAATCTCTTTGTCTTCTGTTCTTCACCCTTCCCTGGAATTCACTCATTCATCTACCAAAAAGGTTTCTTATTCTGTGAGCTTCCCTTTGCCAGTCCTAAGATTATGTGCTTCAAACTGTCAAAAATGCTGCTGAAATGCTGATGAATCACTTTGAAAACATTGTGACCAAACTTTGGGAGGAGCTTGCGGCGCAGCATCTATTCACCTGCAGCAGCTTGGGTAACACAGCTTGGCTGTAGCAGTCTGGAGATGTAGGCATCCAGCTGTCTTGGGGGGGTGAATTGTCTCCCTCGACAAACAGCCTCCTCTGCCAGGCCGCAGCCTGCAGCTCAGGGAAGGTGGGTCTGGATGGAGCTTGTACCCCATGCTCTAGAATGGCTGGGAGCTTTCCAGTGCCCAGAGCTCCCCACATCAAACCTTGGGTTTTGTCTTAAAAAATTGAATCCTTTCTTCACTGAAACAAGTATTTTGCAATACCTGTCACCTGTTTTGCAGATTCCATCAACAAAAGTTGAGAGAAGAGTCATGTGTGGTTTTTTTGGCCTTTAGCAGAAGTATTAAAGAGACATTTTCTCCTGTTTTGGGCATTTGCTTTTAAAACAGTGCTGTTGTTAACTGACAAAGTGTGTGCTCGAGGCACGGCATCTGTCTGAAAATGCAAATCTATCTCTAAATCTACCCAGCTGTCAGAAAGCAGGGTAAATGCTTTATTTTCACTTAGCTTTCTGCCCTTGTTTAAATCTAGTCATTATTGCATTTAATATAATTTAGAGGAAAATTGAGGTGTTCCTGGGGAATATGGGCTATAATAATAGGTACCAGCAGGTACGTGAAAAGCTCAGTGACTTCTGTTGACAGCTAGTTGCAAAGTGACTAGAGGCTTGAAAAATTTCTCTCAAAATAATAATCTCCTAGTTCATGTGAAGGCAAAGCTTATGCTGGACTTACTGTATTGTATTCAGGATGGGAATAGAAGAAAATAATAATAAAGTAATAATTCTTAATAGAAAGTGAAAGATATTTTGTTAGAAATGACTAACGTATCAAAAGCAGACTAAAGGGGTTTTAGCACAGCAAGTTCATATGTTTAGCTTCCTAGTAAAAAGTTTTCATTTTGAAAAGCTGTGAAGAGTAATTCACACTCTTTTTGTGCCTGATATAAGGGGTATTTTGAAGTAATTAACAAAGAAAATATATTAATAATAAATATCAGATTTCTACATGAATATCTGAAAATAGTGTAACTGCAGTACTGCTTCCTTCATAAGAGGAAAGTTTCAAATACTTTACAAGCTAGAAATAAGTCTGCCCTTGTTTAAGCTGATGCATGAAGAAGAGTGGAAAGGTCTTTTGTAACATCCTTGAATAATTAATGACACTCATAATAGAGGAGGAAATATCCTTCAAATGCAGACGTGTTGGATACTGAAGGTGGTGTGCCAAGTGTTCCTCGGACTTTGGAATTACATATGTATTTGTTTAAGTTATGTTCAACCTTGTAATCTGGCTGTGGATACTTGTTGTGCCGATCGTGCAGATTTTACGCTTATCCAGACGTTCACCATTTTCTGGAAAAAGAGGAAATAAAACTGAATTTTTAATGTAATTCAGATCAGGGGGGAGGGAGTAATTACCTTTATAATTCCCTGTCTCCACCTAATTTTCTATAAAAACCTGCACAAGTATTGTTTCTGTAACAGACAACATTAAGCCTTGCAGTAATGATTTCACAACAGTTGAAATTTCATTTCCTTCTGAAATACAACTGTTGCTGGCTTGGAATAATTAAAGCATCTAACAGCACATATTGTTATGCAACAGACCACAAGAACATATGAATAGGTGTTTAAATGTGATATGGAATATATATCTATATACTTATATACTGGAGAATGTCCTAAATGCTATATTGTCAATTGATTTTAAGTGTATGATGTATTTTCTTTATGGTATCTTTGAAATCCATATCAATATTAAATACAGAAATGGATATGGAGCTTTAGGTATATTGGGTTTTATTTCTAATTTACTTTTCTTTTTCCCCTGTAATGTTGTCACTTTGATTCTGCCCACTAAATATGAAGCCTTTTGCATTTACTGGAGAGTTAAGTTACACGTATCCAGTTAGCAAATGTTGTGGGCTGGGTGCCACATTCTTTTTTTCTGAATAATGGCAAAAATTACTGACTTGCAAGTTAATGATGCCATAGGGTTTAAATGCAGCCTTGTGACTTAAAATGTATTTTTACCTATTAAGAAAGATAAACTATTTCTAAACCAGAAAGTTCTCATAGTATCTTCTTTCTTTTTTTTTTTTTTTTTTTTTTAAGGGGGGTTGTTTGGTTTTTTTTTGGTGACAGAATGGATTGACCTATTCCAGCACAACTGGGGACTGTGGGGATCTTGCTAGCTGCTTTGCTAGTGCAGATTTGTAACAAAAAGCAGCTGTATTGCTTTCAGAAGTCATACAGGTTAGGAAAAGTTTTGTCTTTAAAATACTTAATGATACTTAACTTGAAAAAAAAAAACAAACTAATGATTGGCATTTATTTAAATCTTGTAGGGCATTTCAGTTGTTACAGTGACCCAGGAAAGGAAACTTCACTGTGTTAGAAGTTCCCTGAACTGCTGCACACTGTTCTTAATAGAGTTTTCACTCTTCTTACAAGAGCCACAGCATCTGAAGCACCATGACAGTATTTAAAAGCTACATTTATATGACAGATCTAAAATGACTAGAAATTAGCAGTGGCGTGCTGGAATTCTTGCTTTTAATTAAAAACACATCCATTCACATCTGGGCTTTGACTCGGCTGGTGTGCATGGAGTCCCTCCCGGTAGTCATTTCAGGAGTCCAGCAGGAACAATCACAAGTAAACTCGGACAGATACACAAATTTTTCCTTACCTATCTTTTACATAAGCTCTACATTGAAATCTAAAGGGTATAAATTGAAGTGTACCCTGGTTAGCTGCCCCGTTAAATCACGTCGGTTCATGCAGCTCTACGTGCAAGTTGCAGTTCTTTTTTTTCCTGGGCAGTACCTGCTCCAAGGCTTGTGGGGGTATGTAGTTACTGGTTGTACTGGGATCCAAGTTTGGTATTTTTCCTTCTCACCCTCACGTATCTTGAAATTTGTCGTCTTTTTTTTTTTTTTTGACTTTTTAAACACTCTCCCAGCAGTGCCGGCTACCGTTCGCTATTCCTCCGCCTCTGAAAAGAACCTCACAGTGGTGGTTGACCTGAGCACACCCACCCGCCTGGAAGGCAGAGCAGCCCTCGGCCTCGCTTCCTCTCGGGAGGCAGAGGCGGCTGCTTGGGGGTCCCTGGCGCGTTCTGCCCCCGCCTCCCGGTTCGCATCGCTCTTTCTTGGCGGGACGGCGGGAGAAAGGGGCTATTTTATATACGTGCCTTTGCTTCGTCTAAACAAAAGTGCGATACAAGCGCAGCGGGGAGCGGGCGGTGCGCGGAGCGGCGCTGGGCAGGGGCGGGGGGCGGCTGCGCCTATCGCTCCGGGAGCTGCAGCCTGGCCGGCCCCGCCGGCGGCCTCGTACGTGACCGCAGGACCCGCGGCCTGTCCCCGGTTGGGCTCCGCTCCCGCAGGGCCTCACACGCGCCCCCGCAGGCGCCGTGAGCCACGGCCCGGCCGTGCGGGTGGCCGCCCGCGCCGCCCCCTCGGGCCGTCCTCGCCCTCTGGGCCAATGGAGCTGCCGGTCCCCGGAGCGGGACAGGCTCCCGAGGAAGACGGCTGGGAGCGACCGCGCGCCGCTGCAGGAAGAACCTGCGAGCGGCGGCGGTAGCCACCCGACCCGATCTCTCCCTCCATCTTGGCCGGGCACGGCGGCCCTGCCGCGCGTGGCACGCCGGGAGATGTAGTCCCCTCACAGAGGCCGGCTGCGGCTCTGCCGACGGGCACTCTGGGACTTGTAGTCGCCGCGAAGGAGACGGTGCTCCCGGCCGGCCCCCGCGCCCATTGGCTGAGAGAGCGGAGAGGGGCGGTGCCCGTGAGGGCTCGGCCGTTCTCGATTGGCTAGCCGCCTGCCCTGCCTCCCGGCGCGGTGCCGTCACTTCCTCCCCGGCCGGAGCTGGCCCCGCTCATTCTCTTTAGTGTTTGCCCTGTGCCCGCCGCCTCCCTCCGCTGCCGCGGTCGCCCCCCGGCTCCCCCCGGGACCCGGCCCATGGACTGAGCCGCCCGCTGGCCCGCACCACCAGCCGGCCCGGGAGCCGCAGCCCAGGCAGCCAGGTGAGGGGGGAGGCGGCCCGGGCTCCCCCCGGCGCCGAGGCAGCGGGGCGGGGGGTGGCGGCGGCGGCGGGGCCTAGCGGGGGCCGCGCCGAGCCGTGCCGGCGGGGCTGCGGGGAGGGGACAGCCCCCGCGGCGGGCGGTTTCGCCCCTCCTGCTTCCCCCCGCCCCGCTGCTTCCACCTCGCCCCCCGTCCTGGCACGGGGCTTTGCCCGGCTCCCGGGGGTGGCGGCGGTCCGGGGCGGCAGCCCCCGACCCTGTCCCCACTGCCTGGCGGGGGCCCGGCGCGGGGGAGTGCCCGGCGCGGGGGGAGCGGGGCAGGTCGCGGCGGGCGAGCCGCGGAGCCGTCCTCGCGGGGGCAGCTGGTGGGGACAGCGCAGGTCCGAGTCCCGCCCGCCCGAGCGGCCGCGGAGCCCCGAAGCCCGTGGGGCTAGTGGTGGGGGCGGCAGGGGACTCGGCCGGCCCTAGCGAGGGAGGTGACAGCGGCGGGGCTGGTCTCCCTGAGCGCTGAGAGACGGGTCTAGCGGCAGTACCGGGCACCCCGAGTGTTCTAGGCAGGTGATGTTGGCAATCCTTCTCTGCCCCAAATCCCCCTTTCAGATTAGAAGGTGACAGTGGTGGCTCCGGGCCCCCCCAGGAACAGGGGTTGGTGGCAGCACAGCTGGTTTTGGCTCTCTGAACACCTTGGAGAAGGTGGCTGCAGCCATCCTGTTTCTCCAGATTGCCCAGAGTGGGTGACAACAGTCACAGACTTCTGTAAAGTCTCAGGGGCACATGATCTCGGTAGCAAAACTCCCGAGACTGATCTAGACTTGTCTGACTGTTCTGATAAAAGGTGTAGATATGGTGACAACAGCAGGAGACGCCCCCAGTCTTCTCCTTGTACAGATTACAGTACAAACACCGAGACAGCTGGTATTAGCAGCATTAGCTTGCTTTCTGAACACTGGCATCATCACACTTTCTCCTCACTGCCCACTGTGTTTGGCAGCCATTGCTGTACCAGGCTCACTTTTCACTGTTTTTTGATCACAACGCTAGTTTTTCAGGAGATGTAAGAGCAACAAGTTCCTTTGAAATCTTTACACTGCTTCTGGCGGTAGCGGTGAGGCAGGGCTTGATTCGTTTGGGTTGTTCATCTAGGTGATACTGTAGCTAATAACACTGACAGACATTTTTCTGATTTATTCTTCTGTTGATTTTTTTTGTCACTGACTTTCTGGCAGATTTAAGGCAAACCTGTCAGGAACATCATTTGGGATCTAAGTGAGGGCTAGGTCTTTATATCGCAGGGAAATAAAATAATCTGAATTAAGTTCTTTGTCTGCTTTTGGAAGAGTGTATTTATAAAATCTTTCTTCTAAGTTGGGCATGCAGTGTACAGCATAGTTCCCTTGCCCAAACTGGCAGAAGTGTATTTTTTTTTTAAATAGTAGTGAATATCAAAACTTGTGTTATAATGATGCGGCGATAGGGATGATGTAATAAAGTGATCTCTGAGTTGTCTGTTGATTATCTCATGTGTGCCAATGCCTTTGTATGTTCAAACTCTTAGAGATATTCACAATGTCTGTCAGCTCTTGATGAAAATTTAGAGAGCCGGTAGGTTTAGTTTTTTGCCGTATTTCCTATTTTCCGATGTTAAATCAAAATCTCATTACAAAACTCTGCTTAAACTCTACTGTGTGCAAGATACAATTCTTTTGTACTACTCTTTTGAGCAAGCACTCTTTGTGTTTGAAGTTTTTCATAGTATTTATCCTGAATTCTTTTTTTCACTATCAGTACCAGTCAGTCAAATATTAAGTGGGGTTTTTTGTGGCAAAATTAAAGTATTCAGGGGTTGAAATAAATCTGGTGTGATGTAACTGTACAAAGCCAGAGCAAAATTGAAAACTGCTCTGCGCCTTTCCGATCTAACTGGAGAGCAGCAACTTTGTTCTGAAGACATAGGAACTTTCCAGAAAAAAATATTTTAGTTGCTTTGTGGAAGATCCTTGCCGAGGGGTTGGTTATTTTATTGGAGTTCTTGAAGATGCAGCTGTAACAATAGGGGAGATCTGTGCGCTGATTACCACGTTAATTGTAATTACCATCAGTGGGCTTTTGTGACCTGGCCTATTGCAGGGGAAAAAACCAAAAAATTAGCTATTTTGTCACAATATTAACTAATGCAGCTAGACATAGGCAATTTTATTTTTATTCATGATTGACTTACCGCTTTTCTGGTTTATTATTTTGCATTACTTTTGCAACTCTGGTTTATGCTAGTTCCTTCTTTTCCTTCAGATTTTATTCTCACATTTTAGCTTCTCATCATTTCACTTAACTGTTCTCGTATTAATAATCCATGTTTTAGCTCCCAAACTAATTTGCTTAATATCTAGAACTTCTTCCCTTGAAAATTCATCTTAACCAGTGTTGAAAAAGAGTGCTATCTTTTTCTACAGTGAATGTTGCCTTTGAGATGCCCAAATATTAGCAAAAAAGATTCATCTAAGAAGAAAACCTTGTTCAGCTAGCACTTTCCTTTTTGTGTATGTAGCCTTAAGTCTCTAAGATGTGTAGTCTTTTTTTCTTGATTGGTGGTGAATATTTATTTAAATTTTCAAATTTAAATAGTTAGTAGTTGTTCTTAAACACCATTGCAGCAGTCAGATGCTTTAGAGTTTTATACCATATATTGCAAAGCTCCCACTGATGTTGGTTTTTTTAAAGGTATGTTAGGAAAGGAACCATTTCAACAAACATAGAATTTGTGGCAATCTTTTCTTCACGCTCCAAAATAATCGAGTGTGGGACAAAAGAGACTTGGCCACCACATTTGAGTTATTTAAAACTCATTTAAGAACAGGCAGGAGAGAGGGAATCTTTATAACCAATATTTTACGTATGTAAGGAACACATTGTAATATTCCTCAATCTGCAAACAGCAGGTGAACTGTTGTTGTTGAACAGTGGGGCTGTCTTTGATGTAACCATACATTTTGATGTGAGCGGTGGGGATTGGCCTCCCCTGTCGAGCAGCTCAGCGGATTGTTCCTGCTGCAACGCTGTGCTTTTGCCCAAATGAGGGTTGGTTGATGTTGAGTGGCAACAGAGCTACAGACGTGTAAAGGTGCAGGTGCCAAAGGGGTTAGTGAGTAAATGGTGTGTGTTCCACACTTAGTTTAGTTGTTTCGGTTCTGCCTCACCCCTACCTCGGACACTTACATCCTTTTGCAGGGATGGGACTTGGGGTTTGTGTTCTAGCTGCCCATCTGTGAAACAGGGATAAATTAACTTTCCTGCTTTGAGAATAGAGTTTGTTGTTGAGAAGGAACAATTAATCTTCCCTGCTATGTGACTGGTAGGTCAGGAACTGTTCAGACACATGATGTTATGAAGCATCCGCTTTTCAGAAATAAATTAATGCTTAATTTAAAACCTCAATTCCTATAGCTAAAGCTTTTTCTTGGATATTGTTTATGACATGATTTTTTAATTGGTGATGTCAAGAAGTCCTTGTAATTCAAACCTTGATGGCTTTATTTGGTATCTGTTCTGTTTCTCATTCTATTTGTGTTCTTGTTCCATTAGAAGCCCTCCCTGCCTGGTGCTGGTGGGTCATAAGTGAATGCAAAGAAAGTTTTAACGGGGTACACAGGCAAGTCTGTAAAAGTAGCATAATGAGAATGTTACAACTTCCAGCCTTCCAAATGTGCGCATCCTACAGAATGGGACACCTTTCCTGACAGTGAATAAAGCCTGTTTCTTTGAGGATTTTGTCTCTTGTATTTTCACGTGGTTTATCAGAGCCAGTCTTCAGTAGGACCCGTGTGAGATCTCTCTTTTTGCCAAATCTGTTGTTCAACAACAAGGCCGTTGTCTTCCTCTGGTAAGAGATAGCAATGGGCTGTTACAGTCAGGTACAGAAAAGTGTTCGCAGTCGTGGGGATCCAGGCTGGGAGGGACTCCAGGCAGTGAAGTAGCTCATCCCTCTGTGGTGTAGGATGTGCCAGCCTCTTTCTAAATGGGTCTTTATCAATTACTTCAAGTTTGCCAAGGGTGAAGACAACTCGTCACCCAAAACAGTATAGTTCATTGCAACCATTACTATCAGAAAGTGTTTTATTGATGCACTTTTAAGCCTCTTGCCTCTAGTTCTGTCACTTAAAGCATGAAGAACAGATTATTCTTTTCCACTTCAAAAACCTCTTATGTGCTTGAAGACTGCTGGTTTTCAGGCCCCAGCCAGCCCTCTCCTCTTCAGCAGATACAAGCCTAAATCCTTTTGTGTTTTGCTTATAGGTTGTATTTTTCTAAAGCTGGTTGTTTTGTGCTTTCCCTACTTTATTTTTGGTAACTGGGTCCACTTCTATATTGAAGCAGGGTACCGAGGTGTGGACACAGCACTCCAGTGGAGGGCTTGGTAGCCCTGACTGTGGAGTAGAAGGACAACTACAGAGAGCTCTCGGGCAGTTTTTCCATTTCTGCTTCTCAGTATGATGATTGCTTTTTCTGAAAGAGCTTGTCAGCGTTGGCTTGTGTTAAGTGATGATGTTATGTTGGTTGTAACTCTTCTTCCACTCTGCTCATGTCAATCAGTTTTTCTGTCCTGTGCAGACACTACTTACCTAGAACATTGCACTCGTTCTGCTCAGATCAAGTGATTAATTTTTGAGCCTGGTTAGACTACCACAGGTGACTGGAGAAAATTTAGTTGTCTTTGTACAACTCGGTTTTGATTCCACCTGGGAGTATTATCCATTTCCTTGTTTTCCAGGTGCCTAGTTAAGCCTCCAGAAAAACTTCCAGAAGAAAAGTTGAATTGGATAGGACTGTAATCCTCTTGTCTCCCTTCACTCTCCAGTTAGAAAAAAAACAGGCACAATGTCTGCCTTTTTCAGGCTCTGTATCCTCATCTGTTCTGCAGGACTCCTACAAAATAACTGGTTATAGTTCTAAGATTCACTGTAGGATTTTTTAAATGACTGGCTGAAGTAAACTCAAGAGTTTGTTTATCTATGTCCTTCATCAGGATTGAGATCTTACTCATTTTGTTGCTGGTAGTAATGTTGCTAGCATCTGCGTGCAGTTGGCTTTAGTCATGGAAAAGGAGGATTAAACACTTTGTGCTATATTTATAAGCAGAATAAAACACATTTTGATTTCCATTTAGAGAAGTCCATGCAGTGACAGGTTTCATATTCAGTACTGGAAGAATTTTATTCTAAAATGGTTGTATCTAGGTTTGTTTGTTTTGGTTTGGTTTTTTTTCCTATGCTTATTTATGAGTTCAATCATTAGATTGAAGATGTAACCAAGAGATAACTTTTTTTTTTTTCAGTTAATAGCTGCTAGAGTTTCTCAGGTTAGTGGCTTGCTTTTGGTTTGGCTTTGTGAATTAAGGTCTGGGTTTGTTTTCAGTAGCTATCTCTAGGGCTGTTAAGAAGAAGCTTAACCTCTATGGAACTGGAAGCCTCACTGCAGAACGAAAATTTGTGCATCAGGTTGGAATTTCTGCTTGGAAAAACATAGCTCTGCTGAGCAGTCCGTAGTGAGAATTTAATGGTCATACAAGTTCTTGTAACCCAAAGGGATGAGGCTAAGTCCATGTGGTGGTGAGACAGTTACTACAGAAGAATTTTTTTGTAGCTTTAGGAAGCAAGATGCTAACTCTCTGTTTTTCCTTTTAGGCATTCTCCATCATAAATATCCTATTCAGAACTAAATCCAAATCTTCTCTCTCTGGATCTCCTAAAGGTACAGGAAACTTACTTAAAACTTTTAAAGTTTCTTACCTTTTAATTGCGTCATTTACCACAAGCTGTGGTAAAATGTGATTATCCACAGGAAGTGTTTGTTTTTTGCTTGGTCCTCTGGCTTCTATCTTCAACACCTTTGAGAATTATAATACAAAAAAAAGCCCCAAGAGAACTTTTATCTGAGAATGCTACATTCTTTCTTTTATACAGGAAGATTTTAGTTTCTTTTTGGCTTAGTGGACTGAGACTATGTTCACGTCTTTGTGCATTTCTTTGCTTGCCTTTTGTCTACCTTAGTGACTTATGAACTTTGCATTTTAATTTATTCTGAATTACTGGGGATATTCCAGCCATCAGCATGCCAAAAGAAAATACAAATCTAAATACTGGAGTGAGGAACAGTGCTCTGTCATCTGAAAATCCATCTGTCTAAGTTTATTGTTGTCCGTAGGTCATTGAAGTGTTTGATGGCAGCCATTGCCATCATGAGGATGATATTCCTAGCGTAACGCTGTCTCAATAAAATCTAAAATATTAATGTCTGAGTTAGCAAAAAGTAAGCGTGAAAGGGTGAGAAAGGAGCACATTGTGTGGTTAGCTGCTGGCTAAGATGGTGTGAGTAAAACGTTTGTTCATTCACCTGTCTTTCAATGTTTGTGAATGGTTTTAAGTTCTAGCAATGCCTCCAGTGTTGTGTATGGGGTCTGTTATTTGTACTAGTATTTGTCTTGAGAAGACTGAAGTAGCTAACCCCCTATTACATGGAAAAATCACCTGAAATTTGGGCAGCTCTGTGTTTCTCTGTCCACTGAAACAGCCTTTATACGTTGTTAGCCTTCACTTTCTAGCTTATGGTGCTTTTTCTTGGATAGTTAGGATTTTGTAAGCCTGTCCTAGAGTAGTGGGCATACTACTTCCTAAAAGCACTATAAACCCTTTTATAATGCCCAAATAACCTGTAATTAAATACGCAATGATGAGCAAATGAGTTGTTATACCCTAGTGAAATAGTTCATGCAAATCAACTACAGCATCATAAACTTCACAGGTAGCTGAAAAAGTACAAACAAAACTCCAGTTTGTTTAGTCAGACTGTTCTTTTTTTATGTTTGGGTTTTTTTGTTTGTTTTTTAAAAGTCATCATATATATTGGTATATATAAACTTGTAGGGTACAATCTTGTAAGTTACTAGCTAGTGTCTAAAATGGTCAGAAATTTGTGGTGTTTCAACAATTCACAATTTAATGCCTGCTTTGATTTGGTTCTGCCTGATTTCAATCCAGTGAACTCTGAAATAGTTCTGAATTGGTGATAACTTACAGGATGTAGATCCAACTTTTGATCTGAATGTAAAACATGTGAGATTGGTGTATTGGTGAAGGAGAGAAAATCGTGATGATAATGCAGAAATTTATATAGAAATAATGTAGCAATTTCTATAGAATCAAGTGTTGTATTCACTTAGGTTAAAAATTATGCATTCATTGGAAAAGTTTTATTTTCATTGCAGTTCAGTTCCCTCCCTGATAATACATTTCTGTTTCGCTGTGGTGAAAGACTGGCACGGCCAGGTACTCAGCTACTGGAATGTCTGGGGGATAAACCTTGAACAGCAGTGTGTTCTACAGGTTCCAGGTTTCTATTTCAAGTAAAGATACAGCTTATCGATTCCTGAAAATTTCTTCTTGGTCAGGCATTGCAGCTTTTCCATCTTCCACCCTTAGAAACAGTCACAGAAAGGAGCACTCGGGGAGCCTTTTGAGTACAGTTTTTCTTTCTTGCTAAATTAATGTCTCCCAAGGCCAGGTATTTGTATGGTCGTCAAATCACAGCTACACTTGTAATTGCAAAGCATTTTGCAAAGAAGGGTGGGTGGGGTTGTTACCATCTCACAGATGCATAGAGTGAGCTGTGCTTAAACTCTCAATACTTGGTTTCTTGTGAGGTTAGAAGTCTTTTGTCAGTCCTTTGGATTCCCAGAAGGTACATGAAGGCTGAACTCTTCCAGTTTGTTGAAGGGCTGAGGGAGGGCATGTGTTGAATTCCAATGATGCGTGCTTCAAACACTTTCCTAGGTCCTTACTAGTCCCTTTAGATGTCACTGAACAGCCAGACTGCTGAAGGAGTTGGGCCATTGGCCTCTGTGCTGAGAATAAGCAGGTCATGAGCTACGGACGTGTCTGCAGCAATTTTTTTGTCTGGTTGTCAAATGTGCACAGCTGAAGTCTATTCAAAATTGGATCAGTTTCCAAAACCTTATTGTTTCAAGCACTAGGATGTGACCTCAAGTCTCCACAGATTTTTATGAATAATGGCTGAATTGTCTGTCCTGAATATTATTCTAACCAGAGGTGTTTGAGGAAAAGCTTGTTCAGGCTTAAACACTGATGGCTCACTCTGGATTGAGAGAGCTGGGTAGAGAGCAGTCTGAGCTGCACTGCTGGGAGGTTCTCTAGTACTCCAACGTAAATATAGAAAGTGAACTAATAATATCCTTGTCAGGGACTCCCCTCCTCAGGGAGGAAAAAAAAATTACTAGGGATCGGTATACTGTTGTGCTTTGCCTTGTGTGACTAGAAAACCCCTTCATCATACGTATTTTGGAACTGAAATTCATGTTCCCTAAAAACAGGTGATGGCAAATAAATGAGGGGTAGTGCCTTGCTTTAAAAGCAAAGTATTTGTAGGCAGAGTGCTCTGAAAAGAGTTTAAGACTTCCTTTCCTGCATGATCTGAAAGATCTTGATGTTAATGGCTTCAAAATAAAAACTTTTGGTGTCGTCTTCTCTAAATGTGTGGATTAGAAACTGCTTAACTTCAGTTACTTTGAAGGGTATTGCACTTCAGCAGAAAAGGAGGATTAGCTTCTTTTTATTGTGCTGCAAGATTTTATAGTCTTTTCCAGGCAGTTATTGTTGTATTATGTTTGAAATTTTTCAGTGTTTCTAGCAATGCTTGTGGGAATGAAGCTTAGTGATTATAAGATGATTACACTGGAGTCTTATTCTACGTACAGGTCATCTCTGCCTCAACTTCTTGGAGTTCCTTTAGGTAGACTCCCTAATACCATTTTCACAGCTACAGTGCATCTGATATGTAACCTCTGCAAATTTAGTACTCAGTAAACAGGATTAGTTTTGAGTATAACCTACATACAGGTTTTCTGAACTAATGAGATCTGAACTAATTTGAGTCATTAGTAAAAACTAAAGTTATTCAACTGTTGGTATGGTAGGAATGACATGTTTATGATGGTTTTTCAAAGTAAAAAATATTCCAGATGGTAGATTTGTTTGTGTATCTGTTGTTTCCCAGTAGCTTCTTTACTTTGATAAATAAATACGTCTTTGTATCCGTTAATGTATTAACAGAAGTTCTTCTCTTAGGTTGTTTTGTCAGTAACTAACTAAAAACTTCACTCTGACTCATTGCTGCTCCTCTCACATTTGGAAGTCCATTCACAGGTTCAGAATTTGAAGCTTACGGAGCACTAGTGGAGTTGTGTTGCTACTAATAGCTCCCTGGTGTTATCTAGAGCCTTGATTTCTCTTCTCCTTTTCATCTATAAATTATCAAAGTAAAAACCTTTGTTTGCTGCTCTAATAAAATCTGTAGGTGACCAGTGTGTGTGTGTGCATAAAATGTATTTACTTGGCTGTAAAATTTCTTTTTACTAATTAAATTGATCTGTGGATCGTAAGCAGATATGGGCAGCTGAGCTCTGGCAGCAGTGATAGCCTTCTAACTGGCAACCTGTTAGTGTATATTTAGGTTTAACTGAGCGTGAAGATAATGTTGCATCCATCTGTAAGAGAAATCTAATATTAATTTATAGATGGAAGAAAGACCTATCACAATACTTCACGTTGACTGGTGCTGGTCATCGTTTGAAGATGTTATTTCTTAAATGAACATAGAGGTCTTTGAGCACTTTCAACACTTGTTGACAGTGTTGCAAGGCCAAATAACTCTAAATTGATGCTTGAACTGTGGCTGAGAGACTTTTGACTTTAATAGAAGTAAACTTCAAAACACATGTAGCTTATGAAGTTTATTAACACTTACACTTTTGCTTTTCCCAGTCATAACTACTTCAGCATTTTCTGATGGACACCAGTTGTGTTCCTCCTATAACTGGCTGGGTGTTCTTGGTGACCCTGGGGGGGAAAAAAAGTCTGATTTTGATAAAGGGTACATGCTCTAAACAGTTGCTTTGTAAAGACTGTATTTATTGCTTGCCTTTCCATGTTAAAAACTTCAACTTGACATGGGAGAATGCATGAAATGTGATCTGTGCATGAAAGTTGTTCTTTGTTTAGTATCTAAGCAGTGGCTCTCAGTTTAAGGAACTGGATTTGCTTTGTAAGTGGATTCAGTGATGGGGAAAACAGATGGATAGTTATCTTAAATGAACAAGCATGAATAAAGCTTGTATACTGCTTCTCTTTTATAAATGAAAGAAATGTGAAACTTAAATGATAGGGCATATAAATTGAAATATGCTGTTAAAACTGGATGTGTAAGTGACTTATTGCATACAAAATGGAACAGTGGATGCTTGATTGAACACTTGTTCCCCTTTTCCCCTTTTTGGCTGATGGAGAAACAATTTCAATAGATTGTTAGTTAAAGAATGCTAAATATTTAGTATAATCTTTTTTCATCTTTACATTTTAGGTCAGCAATTTGGCTTCATCACACTGAGTTTGCCTGCATTCAAAGCTGTTTACCTACAATAATTTCCTCTGGTTTGAAGTGAACATGTCTCAAGTTCAAATTCAGAATCCTTCTGCTGCCCTTGCAGGGAGCCAAATATTGAATAAAAACCCATCTCTTTCACAGCCTTTGAGTATTCCTTCTACTACTAGCTCTTTGCCCTCTGAAAATGCAGGTAGACCTATCCAAAACTCTGCTTTACCCTCTGCATCAGTTACATCCACCAATGCAGCTGCAGGTGAGATTGTCTGTTAATAACAGTACATATTCTTATGTTTATCATTCATCACAGTATATTCCTGATGTCTTGCACCTACAAATATTTTGAAAGCAATATTAATCCAACTACAGTAGCTTGCAGTACTTTCTCCCTATTGTATGAAATCTGTTTGAGATGGATAGAGGCATACTTTTCCATGAAGTTCAAATAATTAAGTGAAATGTTTGTAATAGAAAAGAATATTTTTAATTGCATAACACTAAATTTTTAAAACTTTGCTACCCATCTTTTCTAGAAGTAGCTGGTTTTAAATATAAAATATGTGTTTTAATATAATTTTAGTTCTATTATATTTTGGGTTTATGACCAGTTTAATAATATATTGTGCTAATAAAATATAATAGAAAGAACAAAAGGTAATAAATAAAAAATAGATAATAGGGAAAAATAGAAGAAGGAAGAGTAAAATAACTGACTTTTTAAAATTATTCAAAGAAGGTGACCACAATGAATACTTAAATGCAGTACATAAGATTCAGTTTAAAGACTCTCCTAACTTTGTACTTCTGGCTTGCATGAAAACATTAAATTTAATTATGCCATCTTTTAGGCAATGTGCATTGCTTGGAATTGCAAGTTCAGTAGATTGTCACCATTTTTGGCTAATGAGTGGAGCTTTCTATTCCAGCAAATGTTTTCTGAGAAATGGTATATTGTAGACAACTAAATGCTAGGCCAATGAGATTTTATATGGTTTTTTAATTAATAATTGTAGTAAAGTTTATAGCTACCTTTTCATTTATGTGATTTGATGTAATCTTTCAGCTCCTTCAAACATGGCAAACCCCAAAGAGAAAACCCCAATGTGTCTTGTGAATGAGTTAGCCCGTTTCAACAAGATTCAGCCTGAGTATAAGCTTTTGAGTGAGCAAGGTCCAGCTCATTCTAAGGTAAATATTCATAGAAGTTTCTTACTGCTGTTGCTCGTGCTCTTTTTTAAGTAGAAAGGCAAAGTGTATGCTTTTGGTGCAAGATAATACAGAGCAGAGTAGAGGAATGTGAAGCTCACAAAAGTACCAGTGGTAGGGAAGTGTGAAGCTGTTACGTATGTACTAAAGTTGTTTTCCCAAAGAACTATTACCTAAAACTACTCAGCTTTTTTAAACAGTTACTTATGTTAGCTCTATTATGAGATGCTTGGCTTTGATTTTCATTTAGTAAAGCAAGGTTTGTCCCTTGCACTTTTTGCTTAAAAAAAAAAAAAAAAAAAAAAAAAAAATCTGTATTAAATATGGATGGTCTTCATAGAATCACTTTCTGGTGCAACATTAAGCTTTTGTTCTACATCTTGCTTGTTCTGCAGATTTTCTGTGTTCTTTCTCTGTTCTTTCACATTTTAATATTTTGCAATTCATCTCGCCAACTTTAAAATATTAAAATAGCTTCTTAGTCCAGATTATGCCATGAGATGCAGGAGGACTTATTGCAGTTATGTTCCTGTAGGAAAAATGCTACATGAGTTGTCGTGCTTTTGTGTCTAATAGTTGGCAAAGTACAAATCTATACTTGTTGATATGCCCGGAATAAGTTTTACTACTTAAAATTGAGTGGTTTTCTCTTGTGCACATCAAAACTAAATGTTGCTTTGCTGTTGCTCTGGTTTCATTGTAAATAAAATGAACATTCCTATCCTGTTTGCCTGATATTTGGACCACAGGTATCTTGTTAAAGGTTCTTTAATGACTGAAGTACTGTATGATTGAACAGCGCTGAATATTCATCTGTTCTGGGACAATTACTTTAGCTAAAGAATCTTTACCTTCTCCCCATGCGAGTAAGAGAATGCTTAGGGTAGACCAGTGTGTGGCATGCACCCAGTATCATGGCATTGTCTTTTGCAACATGTCAAAATCTCAGTAATACACAATTCCTTTGGTTTGCTATTTGTATGCAGAGATAGTTTTTCAGGACTACAGCAAATATACAAGCAGTTTGTGTTACTTCAGAGAGCACTGAAGAAGAGAGGTTTAGCATTATTAAACTTTTAAATCCTTATTTAAGATCTCTATTGTATGAGGTCTGAAGTGAAGGCATACAAGGACAATCTACCTGGAATGTTTCTGTTTAATCTGAAATCGTCTTACAAGGCTTTTTCCTGGAATGGTGTTTGTTGCATGTTAGAGGAATTGCCTTGGGATTGAATAATAGTAAGAACTAAAATCTTTTGTCCATAATATGTGTAATGTCAGCTCCAATGTGCAAGGGAGGCAAGGTCTGCATTTACAAAAAGTATTGGAATAACATTGAGAGCATCTGCTCACTGTGTTTTTGTTCTGAAATTAAGCTTCATTTAATTACTAGGGAGGCCTTGGCTGGTGTTTGATTAATTTGTGGAAATTTAGGGCAATATATATCCTTCCTTTATCCCACATACTTAAAAAATAGTGCCGCAGAGCTTTGCTCTATAATCTAACAGACTTGTGCTCATCTGTGGGCACGGAGAAGCATTTATGGTGCAATTTGAATTTACCTTTCTTCAAACTGCTGTCACATGTAAAATGTGCAGCCTCACTGCAGCATGCCAGGCTCGGGCAAGGCACCTCTTACCATTCCTCCCCAAAGTGCACACTGGTGGCA
>JANHGN010024556.1:0-22160 GCA_024605025.1 Megaceryle maxima
CCCAAAAAAACCCCCAAACAAACAAAACAAAAAAAACCAAACCAAAACAAAAAACCCAACCAACCAAAAAAAAAAAACCAATAAGGGGCTATGAAGTTATACCATGCAATCTTCTGGGATAGTTTTAAGTGCGGTTTAAGACTTCAGTTCCCAAGGCCTGCCACTAGATGGTAATAAAAACTAAAAAAATAAAACTCACATGGCATTAACATCTCGACCAGCTACAGCCACGGGAGTTTTCCAACACTGCATCACAGCCCCCTATGCCTGTAAGCCCAGAAGAAAGACACTTGTCCCTTCAAAGTCCACCAGACTGACATCACCCCCTAACCGCAACAACTTGCGGCAGTTGGGCTCTTCAGCTGTGCTAGAAAAGCACATTGCACAGTGGTATCTGCCAGTGACAACAGTTGGAGTAGGCACAGGACAGGTCCCTGGCTACATGCCACACGAGCTTTAGGCAAGTCTTTGCTTCACATTCATGCAGACACCCACCTTCCCAGAAGCACTCTGTGCTTTACACACTGCTCCCAACTGACCTGGGCTTCCCAACCTGCATTCCAGAAAGGAAAACAAGCTTTTCCTGAACATGTCACAGAAACGACTGGCAGAGACTGCTAGGCTTTTTGGTATGTTAGTTGCTTCTAAGCCTGGTTGTGGCTCAGATATTCCACTCCTCCACTGCATTTACAGTAACGAGGAGATATGCCACCTTCGCTTCCTGCTCACAAACATCTCAGTTTTTCTCAAATTGCTTTATCTACTGAGAAGTATTCAGTAAAACAGTGAATAATTGAGGCCTTTAGCTTGCCTGGAGCAAATATCATACCAGACATTGAAGCAGGTCTGATGGGACCCTTTAATATGGTGGCATCATTTGGGGGTTCAAGATCATCTGAGACAGAGCTAGGCTTTTAGCAGAAAGGCTCACTGCCAAGTTTGAAGATGCTTATGTATGGCAGGAGGTTCTAGCAAAACAGTCTCCAACTAAAGAGAGCTTTTAAAACCACTAGATATTAATGGAAAATTACTGGATTTTGGGTCCAAAACGAGTCTCAAAAACAGTATGAGATCAAAGAAATTCCAAAGCTCTTCTTTCATCATCTACTCACTAACAAAATCCCTGCTTTAATAGAGACACCAAGTGCATGAACCTGTTTTGTTACCTTCTCTCTCCAAGGCCATCACTTATATTTTCATCAGGACTATTAACCTGTGATTACCTGAACTAATTTGGTGTAATCTCCTGTGATCTGTTCTGATGATGGGAGTGTGGGGGTTCATTGCTCTTTGGCTATCCCCTGTGGATCATTCCTGGGATTTTTCCTTCCTTCCTTCGCCTTTTGGCCTGACTTCAGCAGAACCAACAGACTGAGAGATTCAGCTGCTCATTTTCCTGTATACACTAAAAGAGAGCACAAGGTATGTGTTGTACAAAGCAGTCACAGAGTTTCAGGAGCCCATCTTCTTTTCAGATGCAAGATGACATGCATAGGGAATGGGAGAGTCTTGCTATTGCCAGATGGGATCATTCATGACATTTATTGTTTTGTGGCAAACCCAGGTACCATGGTCCTGGTCACAGAGGGCTCCCAGAAGGGGTCACTTGACTTTCCTCTTAAGAAATGTCTCTACAGAGCATCCCCCTCAATATGGCACACATACCCTGTCAGGGACTTCACTTACTGCTGCTTCCACAGAGATTACCATCTCCCTTCAGCAAGAGTTGAGTAGTCTAGAAGGAAAAATCTTAGAGTTGAATGTTTCTAACACTGAAATAAATGGGACCACTTGAAGCATTGTACAGCTTGGAAGGTGTCAGGAGCTAAATTACCCCAGAAGCACCAAAACATATGCTGTCAGGAGCAATTCTGCATTGACAGAGAGAAGATGGACAAAGCAGCCTGATAGACCTCTTCTTTCCATCTTGCCATATATAATTTCTCTGTTAATTGCATCCTATATGTCAGGACATATTTTTCATTCCTTGCTTGATAAAGTGTTGGGGCCGGTAACATCATCCAATTAACTGCACAGTCCAATACCTCCCCAAGCACCAAAATCTCCCATCCCAAATTGGCCAGAATGGTCTTTCTGTACCTCTGCAAGGGCCCAAGGGGGAAGGGACCAGAGCAGAAAG
Organism: Megaceryle maxima; assembly: GCA_024605025.1. Classification (NCBI taxonomy): domain Eukaryota; kingdom Metazoa; phylum Chordata; class Aves; order Coraciiformes; family Cerylidae; genus Megaceryle; species Megaceryle maxima. Next base: position 2,141 of record JANHGN010024556.1, read on the forward strand.
AAACATTCATTCCCCTCATTTAAAAATGTAAACCGCATTTAGGACTGCATATAATAGTGTTGTAAATCTTATTTCCATAAAGTACCTCCAGGGCTAATTCACGAGACATTAATCATATACCAGCTTCTCCCAGCTGTTAAATCATCAGCAGGGTTTTTAATAAAATATTTTGTATGCATTTTCAAGAGGCAAAAGTTGTACCAACAATTTTTGGTCTACTCAAAGCAGAGATTTCCATGATCTGGAACAAAGGCCACCTTTGAGGCTCCCAAGCTGCTGCTCAGCAGGTTTCACTCCCTGACTGAGCTCTCCCTAGCTTTGACCAGTGTTATCTCACCCTGTATTAAATGACACCCTGTGATGATGAGGTTTGGCTCAGGGACAGGCAGTAATATCTTTCCAGGTCACTTCCTTCATGTGCAGTCTGATTTATTCCCAGCCAGTTCACTGGCATTGTTCAGTGGCAGAACCATTTATTCCTTTAAATATAATTTAAAATTCCAAGCACTGCCTCCCTCCATCATCCCTCTAGCCTCCTGGAATTATAATCTGATTTGTGGATAAACACACTTGTTTCCTTCTATCCCACTTGTCTAAAAACATTTATTTCCAGGAAAGGCCTCATTTTATTTCCATATCATGGTGGGCATGTGACAAGCTCTCAGAAGCATGGTTTCTGCTGTCTTGGTGACCAGGGAACACAGTTGTCCCCAGCCAGGGAATGCTACAGCACATCCAGAGAGATGGGGTACACCTCTTTAAAATGCTGCACATATAAGTCTCCTTTGGCAAGTCAGCAAGTGATGCCAAGCTGCAGAAGCAGGGTCACCAGAAATTGTTATGCTGCATTAGAATGTCTGTTCAAAGCTCTCCTCCACTAACATCCACCTAACCCCAACAAAGAGCTCCACGTGCATCTCCTCACTCATCCCATGGGCCTCATCAAGTCCTTGTCTCTTTTTGCTCCTTGCAAAAGCAACCTCTCAAACTGCCAGGCTCGTGCCTCCCCATTCGACATGCACGTTTTTCCTCCAGGTGAGTCTGGGATAGCAGGGGAGAGCTGGCCTCATGTTATAAGCCAGGTAGCAGGTCTTTCATCAACCCCTTCTTCCTCAAGGTCCTTTGCCATGTGCAAAGCCAGATTTTGGAGTATTCCATTGTCTAACTCCATCCCCTAAATCAGCTTGCTGGCCAATCCTTTTTATAAGTGTACTCCATATTCAAGGGAATGTCAATGTGGCTGCAGAAGCCCATCTCTTGCTTCACTTAATTACACAGTATAACATTAAAACCAGCCTTAAACTACAGGAGCCCAGTTGTCAAAGAGAAAGTGACAGAGGCTTTCCAGAAGCAATTTCCTCTCCACAGTGAAGGCTATAAAAATTAAAAGCCAGGAGCCACCTGCATTCATCAACAAGGTAGGAAACTGGGCACCTTCTCAATATCAGAACAGGTAGCTTGCAATAGTGGTACTCACTCAAGGTAATATCCTCACCCGATAACTCAATTTTTCTGTGAGTTACTTAACCACTTAAAAAAAAAAAAAAAGAATTTAAAAATTAAAAATGTCACTTCACAATTAAGTGTCCAGGTATTTAGAACTGTTACTTTCCAAGGGAAGAATTTAAACTTTTTCTTTCCTTTCCTCAGCTGAATTTAATTGCAAATTTACCTCAGTTCCTTAAGCTGTTGCTTTAGAAAAATCATTTGTGTTATTAAATCTAGGATTTTTTTTTCTTTTAAAAAACACGACATAGGTAATAGAAAAACAAATTAAGCATAGATGGGACAGCATTAATTTAAACAGCCATAGTGAGAAGAGAAACATATAGTCTTTCCTGGAGGAGAAAAGGTATGGAAGCTTAGGAGTTAGTGGTCAAATAAAGCCTCTGTATTTCAGCTTGTGCAATTTTCCCTGTAGTTTTTTTTTTAAACGTCAGCTTTAAACTCCTATAGTCACAACAAGCTGTTGTGGTGTTAGTGCCTTTCGATCATCTCAGATGTGAGCTAGAATGATTCCCAGCTTCCATTCCAGCTGGTTTGCCAATATGAAGGTCTCCAATGGATGGTTTAAGGCTAACAAGAGGCCTCCCAACTGGTCACAAAATCTAAACATCCCCCAGCACTGGGTGAACTTGCAGTGAGCTGCATCACAAGCCAATGTTAAGACAATAATGTCTGGAAAGGCCCTCGAATAAATAGACTATACTTGCCCATCTTGCAAAGCTGCACCCAGGCTGGCTGCTGCTGTACAGTAGACAGGTGACCAGCATTTTCTGGGAACAAGGACCTGGCCCTAAGCCTGAACTGAGAACACAAACCAGCAGAGGTCTAACCTCACCAGTAAGTCATTCAAGTGTGTGTGAGGATAAAGCAAAAAAAATAACTGAGCAAATCAGAGTCAAAATGCTGATTGCTGCTGCATTTTGGGTAAGAAAGTACAGTTCATACTCCAAACATTTTGTCTGTTGAAATCTACAAAATTCATCTCCACAAGCTCAGCACTGGCACAAATGCATCCTCTTGGAACTATACCCTTGTTTCTTGCTCCATCTGAAACTCTCTCCTCAGAAAATCTTGTATTGCTTCTCTCTTCCCTTCTTTCTACCTTTCTTGGACCCTTCCTTCAGAGATGACAGTCCAATACTGTAGCTATTCAGTTATGCCACTCTTTCTGTAGGTTCCCCACTGCCCCACACAGCCTTTTACTATGATAATACAGACTCTCCACATCATTACCAGACAACCTAAGTCACACTCTGAATGTTTTCTGCATTTCATCAGGGAAAGTACCATTCATATGATTGCTGTTATCTGTGTACTTCTTCTAAATAAAGCCAACAATAAGTGCTAATAAACCTATATGATACCAGCAGTTATCTTCATGTTTTCCACTGCATAGTGTCTGTACTTCCCTTCTCACAGCCCCCCCTAAACAACCAATCCTCCTCCAAAATAGTCCCAGCCAACACATTTGGCAGCTAGCAATAATTATTGTGGAGTCCCATGGCTGCAGCTGAACAGAACCACTATGAGTTCCATTAGCAGCTTACTTTGGTCATCTTGGATAATCTGTTTGTTTACTTAGTATTATGTAGTTCGTATTGATTTTGCTACTATATTCAGTTCTACAGGAAAAAAAAAAAAGTTTAGTAGTTTTCTAATTGCAACAATCATGAGTTGTCTGATGATCTATTGCCACCAGCAGAGATCAACCTGTAGGAGGGAAAAGACCACAAACTCAGATCAGGCACTCTCAGGCCAGGCTCAGGCAGAGCTAGTGCTCAGCAAACACAGAAAAAGCCAGAAAACTTTCCCACTCCTGGCCCCACACAGTCATGGAAACCCAATTTTCCCCTGTGAAAAGAGGTATCACGGGCCTGTAAGACTGTAGCGTAACTTTGCACTTCTGGGAGGTTGCAGGCACACACAATACATAGCTCTGAGCATGACCTTCCCCTGCAGAGCTAAAAACCTGCCCAGTCCAATCCTGTAAGCAGGTATGCAGCAAGCTGTCTGCCAACTAACTGCCCTGCTTGCAGATCACCTGTTGGCACTGCTCTGCACCCCCTCAGTAACACACCCCTGAGCACCCACAGAGAAAATTAAAACCACCCCCAGCTCTGAGCTCCAGACCATGGATACAGCCAAAGCCCTGATTTCTATTCTCCTGGCCACTCCTTACTTTGTCTTTTATTTTCTGATCTTTATTGCTCCTCCTCTTCCTTATCACCTACCCAAGATCTCAGACAAATCTTTAGCAGCAGCTCCACATCTTCAGACCCTTATCTTCACATTGAACCCCACTGCTTCACCCAGCCCCATGCCAATAACATAACACAACACTTACCTAAAAGCTTACATTAAAAAACTACTCTCCAACCTTTACTACCAGCCCAACTCACCTCCTTAAAGCAGCCCTTTCCTGCTGGGCTTTGCTACTTTTAACTTGTTACAGCTGTGGCAGGCAGGGCTGACTGAACAGGGCTAGTGAACAATAAGGTGATAGGCAGCTCTGATTTATGTGAACATGAGTTCTACTGAGATGAGGCATTTTCTAAGTGTGGAGGGTGGGCAATCAAATACCACCTCTTTTTCTTCTCCAAATTTAAGACTTCAGGAAATCAAGGAGAAATATACCTCCTGCTTAGAAAACATTGTTCCTGTAGCAACATGAATACTCCTCTACAATGTATCTGCAGGTATCATAAAACAAAGCTCCTACTGCTGCTTGCTCCCAGGATTAAAACCATTTGGGGTCTGGAACATAGTTGTCCGAGCAAAAAAGGTCTTTCTCCTTACAGTTCCTAATTAATGGGATGTCAAAGATATCTATCTGCCATCTCCTATCCTTAAGAAGCAATCCACCCTCTATTTCACTCCAGCCAATCTGGCCATTTCATGATTCAGAACAGTGCACATCCCATCACTTACTGTTGTAATCTTCAGCACAACTGCACCAAGGGCAACACACTTCTTTTCCCATAAGTTCATATGAAGTCTTTAACCAGGCCAAATACTTTAAATAAACATTTGAAGTCACGTTCACATTCTGGAAATTCTTAAAACATAGATGGATTGATAGATGTAGTAGATTAGTTTGGGTACAATATGATCTAACATAATACTCAAGTGATTCAAGCAAGCGAACCGCATGCAATGCACTGCTTAAAGAAAAATAATGTGTTTTCTTGTCAAGTGCATGAAGATGTTCTTGGGAGTTGGACTAGATGACCTTTAAAGGTCCCTTCCAACCCAAAGCATTCTATGATTCTACGGTACTAACCCTCTCACTGCATACACTTCCCATACAAACATGCCCTGCCAGATGGCCACAAGTCCCTCAGTGTTTCTCTAAGTGAGCATCATAGGGTAAATTTTGTTCCCACACACGCTGGATTACAAAAACTCCAGTGGAGACTCTAGTGGAGCATTTGCAGGTGAGGCCAGTGCAGGACTGATGGCACAACCAGTGTTGTCCAAGGAGAGATCTGGGCACTTGTCAGAGAAAAGCAGCAGAAAACATAGAGGCTTAATTTTATGTTCATTCAGGCTTTCACATCTTCTTCTCAATCACCTTCATAAAACAAGCTACCATTTTCCTAACTATTTATTTGAAAACTGTTACTGAATTTATGTTGTGAACAAGAAACAGAAAATCCAAGATTTTGCATCCAACAAAGCTGCTTGTACTACATCAGACCAGCTCTACCTGAAGGCAACATCTCTCTCTCCAGGCAAGCTTTTGAAGAGCTGTGATACTGTGATGTCTAACATCTAGCTCATGTGACTTGTTCTTGGATGCCAGCCTTTTACCCTTTGTACTCAGTCTCATTTCACTGTCAGAGCAACAGCAGCTGCTGTAGAAATGGCAGCAGTTACTGTTGCTAGGGCTGGGGGTGGTGTAATTTCTGTACAAAGTGGAACTAAGGCATGGTGGCAGCCAGGTGACCACTGGTGACTTTAGTCTATTTCTTCCTGTCATAAGAGTCATGTTGTGGCTGAGGGCTGATATTGACACCTCAATTTACCTCCTTCCCAGACATTTCACTAAGCTTTCCCCTTACTGAGTGTTTCCTAGACTGTTTTGTGAGGAGGTGGAACTTGCTTTACCCAAATGCCTTCATGGCTTTCCCCACCTGTGGCACTGTCAGCACCCTTGCTCTTCTCTTGGTACTGCATCTTTTCTGTAGTGCTTATCTCTCTTGGGAAAATGAGTAGTGTGCATGATGATCAGAGAGTCTGATAAAGGAGAAATTACACATATTACACAAGAAAGTGAAAGGAAAGATCTTTTTCAGGCCTCTGTATGCACTGATAGGTTTTAGTAGCCTGCACCAGCCTCATCTGGGACTCCCACCATGGAGTCTAAGAGCTATGGCTAGAACCCATGGGTCTAAGAGCTCTACTTAAGCTCTGGCACAATTTCTAGTTTTGTTGTAAACTACTTCTGACCGAACTGCTGCATGGGCAGTTCCTTGCCTGATGGTGACCACAGGCTCACTACGGCCTCTTACCATCACCAGTCTGTCTTGTTAAATGTGGTGAGGTTGCACCCTGACTGGTGAGGGTACTGCTGGCACTGTGGTCACCCTCTGCCCCCAGCTTTGTTTTACTTTCCTTGGCTTTCCTTTCCTGACAGACTTCATGGGTAGGTAAGGTGGGAAAAGGAGGATAGAAGGACAAAAACCTGCCCCTTACTGTAACTGGATAAACACAAAAGGCTGATGTGATGGTTGTTTGTAGCAGGCAAATCTAGAAATTAAAGAAATAAGTCCCCTGTCAGGTGGGGAATACAATGAACCACATTTTCTAATGTCCCATACACAGCCTGTTTACTGACCTTGGAAAGATGGAGGAGATAAGACCACAAAGCTCATTTGCTTGGCTGTAAGCATATGATTAGCTTGTGGAAAGATGCATTACCAGGATACATCTCTGCTCTGGTGAAAGCCTCTGGCAAACTCCTACTGCTTTCAATAGAATGCATAGAGAAATCCAGAAACACCAGGCGCACTGTAACTCGATGGATTTGTCAAACACATTTTTGCAATTTTACCATGTTTTTATGTGGTGCAGCATTGTGAACTTTTTCTGCACGTGATAGTCTAAATGCTGTAATTGCTTATAATGGAAAGCTGACCTTTTGTGTGTTGGTGTCGTAACACATCATGGTAAGGCAGGGAGTTCGGAGGCAGCCTATGCCAAGGTTAGCAAGAGAGCAGTTTACCATGGTAGGGCCGTACTATGTGTATAAGTCTTGACTTGGGAAAGTTGTGAAAGTGGGAGGCAAGTTTTGGTAGGATGGGACCATGTTCAGATCAGCAAAATTTTGCAGGATGACACAGGAAAAGCATTCGTATCCCTTGGCAGATGGTGCAGGGCCCATGCAAATGGCAGCAGGGAGGAGAGGACTCCTGGGAAGAAGGCACAACTCATGGCAAGGAGATGGCTGCCTGTATGCTGTAAGGGATAGATGTGTCTTGCTCTGACAGGTGGTGTGGCCTCAGGGTCTGACGAGAGGGTAAGTGTCCTAGAAGATATGGGGAAGGAAGTGTCAGATCTTGTTAATCATCCTGTGGGTGTGGGAAGGGAGACCAGCCATGTTCTTCAGGTACAAATGCTCCCGTGAAGACAATATTTGGTCTGTAGATGATGTATTTGTAGTTCTGTAGGTGAGATGCTGTTCTGCTGTGTCCATTAGTTAGGGCTTTTCACAGTGCAGCTCTATCTGTAGCTCTCCCTATCCCTGCTGGCAAGAGTGGTCCTGCACAGAGCAGGCCCTCAACTCAGGGTCAGATCCCTCTTGCAGCTGATTTCTTATGCTTTCTGCTTCTCCTTTTGCAGCATGCAAGAGCTCCCTGTTTACTGCTGTGTTTGAAGACCTGGTTGAAGAAACTCTCTTTCAGCCAATCTTCAGAAAAGTTCCTCTTGGAGCACTTTAAACATTTTTCCTTTCAGTAAGGCTTTGCTGGCAGCAGCTGCTATACTTCCAGTGATGACAAATAAAGAGGAATGTGGAGCTAAACATGAAGGAGGAGCAGAAGGAACAGTAATGAAGAGCAGCAGCATTGCAGTGGCTTGTAAGTTTTGACATCAGCCAGTCTGGAAATAGGGACATGTGGGGAGTAGGGTCAGGGAAAAGTGAACGGCAGCGAAGATGCTGAACATCTCAGCCAAGACTTTGTACAGTTGCTTAACGTTATCACCACTTGTGCTGCTGTGAAGATATTTCAAGCTGTTTTTAGTCCCTGATCCTTGCAAGTCTGGCTGCATCAGTGTAAACAAGGTGGGAGCAAAGTTTCTCCAAAACATAAGACAGAGCCTCTGACTGCTGATTTCAGAAGCTGGTGTGCGTGGGTGCTGGGGTCTGTCATGCTTGTGACTGAAGTCAAAGTCTGACCGAACTCATATATGGTCCACACTGAAGACTATCTATGTTGCAATGCATCTCTTGTCTTCACAGATGTGACAAGGATGTGTAAGCTGATGAGGCATGAAATTGTGGTCCAGACATGCCTACAGTACACTTGGACAAAACAGTGCTCTGACTTCTTGTTGTGGAACTAATGAGGACTCTTTTGAACACACTTGGGGTCCATACTTAAAACACAAGCAGACCATGTGAATGACAGAGAGATATTGCCTGTGTTCACATGGCAAAGAACTGTTACCTGGGAACAGGCAGTGGCACTCAGGAAGATGGCCTAGCTTTGTGCTGCAGACTCCTACCCCATCAGGTACACATCCTTCCTGTTGGTCCGAGCCAGAGACCATCTGTAACATTGCTAATGCTCAGTGGAAACCAGAAGAGGTGGAAGAGGAATGGGTGCTCCCTGGATGACAGTGCAGGCAGTGGGGCTGTAGGAACTCATCTGAGCTCATTTCCAAGCCTAACCCTGTCTCTTGAGTTCAGTGCAAAGAGCCTCAGACATCAGGTACATTAACAAGTAGGCTTTAATGGTCCTCAGCAGGTGACCTTGGCCCTGCCAGGCTTCCTGCAGCCCAATTGGGAAGATAAAAGCCGTGATGTGCGAGTGCCAACTTGATTGATGGTGACACAGGGGAACACATACAATTAAGCAGAAGGGATAAGGCTCTGCTGAGGTCTTCCCTGACAGCACTGGGAGTTTGGAGAGAAGATGGTGTGGATCTGATGTCTTGACCTGGGTTGGGAAGGATGAGGAGCATGTGGGGGAGGAACTGGTCCCAAACCCAGTTTCTCACAGTGCTATGTGTGAGTAACTCAGCTGCTGACACTGCAGTTTTCAGCCTTTCCCTCTCCTCTGAGTGCATGGGGATGGTCTCTTCTCTTTCCTCCTGAACCCCTGCTATAATTCAGAGAGTCATTGTGTTGCACACTGAGTTCAGGTCTTTTCAAAACCCTCATTGGGAGCCTGAGAGGGGGGTGGGGAATTTCCCTGCCATGATCCTACTTCTGATGCTGACTTTGCAAGGGAGACTTATCACAAATTAATTATGCATTATTAGCATCCATTATTCATTCTTAATATGTGTACATACATGTGTGGTGCTGAATAATAAGGGAATTATGCCAAACAATTAAATGTCCCTCCACAGAGGAACAGCCTTGAGAGGAGGGAGTGTATCACAAACAGAGGGGCTTTAGTGAGGACTGGCATCAAACTGAATGGAGGAAGGAGACAGACTGTGCAGGAGGAAACCAGTGCAGAAGGCAAGAAACTGGAAGAGATGTATGTATTACAGCTGGTTGAACAGACTATTTTTCATGCAAGTGGATGAACCAAAAGCAATCAGAAGAAATTTAGGTCAATCATTTTGACAAAACAACCCTAAGGATCATTGAAGTCAAGCCTAAGTGGTTCCTTCCACAGGAAGAGAAAAAGTTCCTTTATTGTTTAATCTGTTTTTTATTAGACTAAGCAAAATTTGCATCAGTTTAAAAAATTTAAAAAAGGACATTTCAAAACTTTCAGTTTGAGTCCAAAAAATAAAAATATTTCAACATGTCCTGCAAGCTTTTTGGCTGAAACAATTTGTAGAATTTGACCCAAAATTTCAAACAGGTTGGGTCTATGTCAAAAAGGAAATTTTTCAGCAATTTGATATATTAGTTTTGATTAGTCATGGCATGATGAGAGAGGAAAGAATCATCCAGTGCTCAGAGGAGAAAATCAGATCAACTAACACAGCTCAAAAATGTTTGTGTGTGTGAAGCACCAGAGCTGCAGCAGAGCTGGAGAGGGGAAGCATAGGTTTTCAGAATCCATCTCAACTGATGGAGATAATTACAAGTGCCACATTCCCAATTTCTTCTTCCAGGAATTCTCTTCTTTAATAAACTCATTCTAACAAATTGATCACAACCTCTCCTGTATTCAGCATATATCAAACCCATTTTTAAGATTAAAGTGAGCACTTTGGGTGCAAAATAGGAACCAGTGCCAGACTTTGTAGAGGTCTAAATCTACCTCAGCTGTAATATAATTGAATTAACTTGCTCTCTTCACATGCCCACTACTTAATATGTTCATGCATGTCTGCTCCCGAGCTTTGGTCAGTGCTGTAACCAGATTCCAAAACTCTCAGCAGAAGCAAAGACTAGTAGGACTTGCCCATGGTGCCCTCTGTAGGCTGCACCTCAGCTTGGAGACCCCAGCAAGCTCAGATGAGTAACATACTGCAGCCACCTACCCAATGCTGCTTGGAGATACCTTGTCTCTGTGCTGTTTTGGGTTGACTTCAGTAGGCTGAGCCCAGCGGGACAAGTACATTCATGGAGATCCTCTGGAGGGGTTTGCTTAGGCAACTGCTTGGTTGGGTCTAAATTACTTCTCTTTGTTCTTTCCAGCTCTTTTCTCTATATTCTCAGCAAAGTGTTTGTACCAACAGATTTCTAGTGAAATAACTAGACAAAGTAACTTTTTAACAGGAGCACCCATCATGCTTTAGAAAAGATGTTTGTTTTCTAAACCAATATAATTAAACCTACTCCAAAAATAAAATCTACTGCCTAGGTGAGCTTTAAACCTAGGCTTTTAAGTGCATTTCATTAGACCTAGGCAAATGCTGTGAGGATGCTCTAATTTCCTATTGCAATTTAGTCTGATCTCACAAAGACATTACAATTATCTCCCTTGTCTCCAAAATAAACACATCAAAACCCAAACTGAGAACACATAGACTGGCATTGTTCACCTGAATCAGCTACCAGTTCAGATAGCTGGTGCAGACAGAACCCAATCTATGTGGAGATGGCTTGTTCTCCACAGAGTGAGCAATGACCCATTTGGATGTTTCATCTGGCCCATGTTCTTACAACAGTCCAGACTGATAGCTGTTTACAGGAAGCCGAAATACAGAGGTAGAGCTTATCCTGGACTGTTTTCCTGATGTCCAGTTTAAACAGCACTCAACCCTTCTGCTCTGTAAGTAAAGCTGGAGGGTAAGAAAATGGTTTGCTTTCCTTAAGGAGGCTGAGATGGAGAAGCTGAGGTTTGCATTGAGTAAGACATCTCAAGGGAGAGAGAGGTTGAAGGTTCAGAATGGCATATCTGTCTGCTGAAACTGCAGCTGGGTTTTGTCATAGTCAGGTCCTGTGGGGACTTACAAGTCACTTTTCTCCAAAATGCAGGAGCTTTTTTTGGCAGCTGATGAAATTCTCAGTAATGAGGGCTGAATCAGAAATCCCCACTGTCCCCATTCTGTTCCTCATGCTATCCCCAACCTGCATCTCTCAAACATCCTTTCTATCCAGGAAAGGCTTCATCTGCACAGAAAAGTTGCATCAGTTTTACATAACATGGAGTTGAATCCAAGACAGACACCTGCACAAACCTTCTTCTTGGCACCCCTTGTGCAAGCTTTCAGAGCCAAAAGCACCTCCTCCTGTTCCTCAGCGACAGCACCACTAGCCTCAGGGCTTCATAGACAGCCTCAAGAAAGGGAACAGCTGCTCTGTATCTCTCCTTTGAACTCCTATCTCCTTTGGTCAGGAAGACTCAGGTACCCACTGGCCCCATTTCCTTTCCAACTCGGGAGTAGGGTGCCAGGACCATTCCCCAGTGTTCTCTGATGGATGTCTAAAGCAGCACTGCTGGCTGTGCAAGGGGCTGTGCAAGCTCTCATCATGGCCTCAACTGTAACACTGTATTAGTAGACAGAGAGGGATGTGGAGAGCAAGGCACAAAGCCAGCTGCCAGCACCATATGCCTTTGGGTGGCAGGAGCTCAGCACTGCAGGTAGGTGCAGCCAGACCAGGGACACAGGGAACAGCATGCAAGCAAGATGCTTCTTGGGACACCCCACTGAGAGATCGGGCCTTTGTGAAAACAGCAGCATTTTTCAGACCTAGGACTGCAGAAATAAGCTGCTGGCAGACTGCTCATGCCCAGAGGTACTTTGCAAAGAGCTAGGTGGGTGGATGACAGCCTGGGAAAGGAGCCATTTAAAAGAAGAGGTAAATAATTTTTCCAGTTCAGGTGTGGTTTTGATATTTCATATGCATTTTTTCAGCCTAAACGAGGATGAAAATTTCAAGCAGAAATACAAGTTCAAAAGTGGACCACATAAGCATATTTGAGTTGCTGAAACATTGTCCTGGTAATTTTTGTGTTTCATTTCCCTGTTCATCTTTTAAATGCCATGTTATTTCGATCTACAGTTGGACATAAATTTATTGAAAAAAAGATTTTGTTTAGAGCATGTTTATAAAGGGCTTTTGGGATTTTTTTTTTGAAAAATCTATAATTTATTGAGATCTTCCCTGTCCCACATCTATTTTTAGCTTTAGATAATTGTTCTTTGATTACTAAAAAAGAAATAATTCACCAAGACACTCATAACCCCTTTCTGGCTTCTTGCAAGGACTATGTAAGACAAGGCCATGATTACATTCATATACCCAAGGGACCTTATATCTAGAATCCCAGAGGAAACCAAAATGTTGGAGACCTGTGTCCTGAGGCTCATGCTCATTTTGTTCAAAAGCACTTAGTGAACTAAGACTAAATTTCAGCTTCTTAATAAAAAGTGAAAGAGGGCATTTGTTCTGTGAGTTTTACCCAGTGAAGAGGATCAAAGGTAAAAAGAAAGCCATGAGTGGGCTAAAAGCAAAGCTTCCTAAGCCCGGAAAGCCTGGGTTTCGTTTATAATAGCAGAGGAGAAAGCTGGTAGGAGACCAGACAACACATTTGCTACAGGGAGCTGGTCTACTTTTGCCTTATTGCCCACCTGAAGCTTCTTGAGAAGCATTAGGGCAGCTCAAAGAAACCAGAAAACAAATCCAAAACATGCTCAGTGTTGCATAAATGTGAAGGAGAGACACTGCTTTGCCCTGAAATGCTTGCAGCTGCACATGACAGACTCTAGCAGCCACTTGCTGGGCTGGGCTGCTCTCTCAGGGACACCACATCCCTCTGGTCCAGCTGCAACATGGTGGCAGTCATATCCAACTCCTGATGGGGACAGCAGAAGCACAGCAGGCATCATGACCTGTGTCACAGCAGTATTTGTCGAGAAAAGGCCTTTTCTGCTTTACAGAGCCGTGCCCAGCTTTAGCACTAGGTGCCTCTGGCATACTAGGAGGTTTTCTTCCTGTGCATTTATGAAGATGCTATATGGCCATTTCTCTGGTGCTTTTCCTCCTTATTGCCCTCATACACCCTCTCAGCCCTCTTCTTGTACTCCCTTCTCTGTGTCCTTGCCACCTCCCTGCTGCCAGTGCCCCCCTTGGCTACCAGCACCCATTCCATCCCTAGCCCTGGGAGATGGAGCTCAGCTGATTAGGGAGGAGCATTTTCCAGAGAAACTCCATGAGAGATGGATGGCTCATACCTCCTGTGAGGGTGAGCATTCAGGATACCCAGCTGTGTTGTTTCTCCTCTAATCTTGCTGTACTTTTCACTTTTGTCTGGGGAGGGGTGTCAGGGGGAATTTTATTTTGCTGCTTTAAACACATGCAGGCTCATCTGCAATGAGAACATTGCTGTGATCATTAAAAGCAAACAGAGTACGCTGACTCCCAGTGTCTACACTGCCACAGAGGGACAAGGTGAGAGCGATCACACCTTCCAGGAGTCCAGGACTTTTCTGAGGTGTGGACAACTGGCCTATTTGGACTGAAGTGAAGACTCTCTCCAGCTTGGCCAGATAAGGAGCCCAGCCAGCCCCTGGAGAATGGGGGAAACACCAAATTATATATCGCCAAGACATAAATAAACAATGCAAGATCCTCAGATGGAATAAAAGCACATTATTCCCTCAGTTTCCCATCACCATTGTTGTTTCATCAGTTTTTAACAAGCAAAAGCCACACTGACCTGGTCTAGTGATGGTGGCATCCCTATCTTGAGGTTGGCCTGGGTAGCCCTCACCACCAGTGAATGGAAACCTAGGGGCCATCTGAAGAGGACCTCTGACCAGACTCCAGAAAGACCAGTCAATCATCCTCAATATGCTAAAAGCAGAGAGACAGAGAGTTCACACAATCTGGGCAAACCCTGGATATGTTTGGCTCTTCTGCACCCCCAGCTTGGATCGCAACTTCATGGCAGAGGATATGTTATGTCTTGAGATATTGCAAGATTGAACTGTGGTGTGGTAAAGCCACAGATCAGCAGTGTGTTCATAAAAATGCACTGGCACCATGCAAGATCAAGCAAGAAAGGCAAAATCCATTATATCAACTTCTATTTTGACTGAAAATATATTTACTTTTAGCATTAAAAAAAGTTTTTTTCTGGAGTTAGTATTTCTGTGACATTTATGGGAAAAGCAGATCACCATTGTCTTGTTTTTCAGGAATATTTTTGGATTTGTTAAGGCTCGTAGGGTGTCCAAAGCTAAAAAAAATATTTGGCTTTCAATTGTTGTTGCTGCCAAAAAGAAATAAAAAGAAATCCCCCAACAGAATATCATTGGGGGTTGTTTAAAGGTAAATTTAAAGAGTTCCTACCAGATGGATTATTAAGTCTGTGTTTGGGCAGCCTGGCCTGGAGTTTGTCATGAGTCTGGAGAGAGGTTAGTCTGTCTCCTCTCTGCAGGCATGATCCCTTGCACTGGTGCCCACCAGAGCAGAGAGCAGTGGTGATAACAAATAACAAAATAACCAAGTAAAAAATCTTGGTGCCCCACAAGGTGTGAGTCTGCTGCTTCCCCAGGGCATGTGTCAGCACTGGCATTTGGGAACAAGATGAGCACATGGAGAGGGAGCTGGGAGTAGAGAGGGAAGAGATACAACAGTGCAGATGAGCTGCAGAAGCCATGGCAGGACATCACAAGATCCCCCGAACAATCTGGTATATGCAGAGAAACTCATTATGATGAATTCTAGATCCTGAATTTACATCTTTGAAACTATCTTTATAAGGGAAAAGGTTAGACTATTTTTTGTTTGTTTGTTCTTTTTCTTAAGTGGCAGCTCAGATTGAGTTGACACCAGAAGGATAAGCACTGAATCCTGGGCTAAATATTTCATTTCCACAGATGCTGACATCGAGTTTGTTACAAAGAAACTAATTTGTGTTGGATTTGGTTTTTTTGTGGTTTCTTTTTGGCTGTTTTATTTATTTGTTTGTTTGTTTGTTGTACTTTATTTTGTGTTGTTAGACAGCTTTCATTTAGTTTGTGTGACGTCTTTTTTTTACACAACCTTCTGTCAAAGTTTGGGATGGACAAGGGAAAAGATAATTGAGCTCAAAGTAAGTGACTTGGAACTGGATGGAGGGAATTTACAAGAAAAAAAAAAGTCTGAAGAAGTAGAAGTTCATTACCTCTGCCTTTCTTACAGTTTTCATGTGCTCAGCTGATCTGCTTCATGCAAAGATTAGGGAGGCCTTTGCCCTAATTCATGGGAAAAAAGAGAGGTTTTTATTATCATCAGAGATGGGGTTAAATTTTAGGTAGAAGGTACTGTAGCCAGGGTTATGGTAGGCCTTTCAGCTTGATGTTCCCTGCATCATGACAGGAATCACTGACGTCAGGGAGCCCACCTGCAATATTCTTGGCTTTAACAGTCCCAAAGACTTGCTCCTCTGTGGCACTGTGCCTCAGCACACAGGTAATGCGTTGCTTCTGGTACAATCAGCAAAGGGCAGCTAAAGAAAGAAACGATGTTGTGGAGCCACAGCTCCCTTTTGTTATATTTCAGAGAATTGCTGTAAAACTTCACATGGGAAATTATGTTTATGCTTCAATGTAGTGAGAAAAAGCATTCTATTTCCCTCCTCTGCCATTCGGGTTAAATTTAGCTCTCCCTGACACTGGTATCTTTGGAAGACATCCACTGATCTTATTCTGTATTTCACAGTGGCATTTGGGAGCAGAACATAGAACCTTATTCATTTATTGAGGCTATATGGGTTTGAGATTTGTTGTTGCAGAAGTAAACTTCCTCATCATTTTTTATGCTCAGCTGCAGAGGATTCAGTTGCTACATCCAGAGGAAAAGAGCCAATTAGCAGAGACAGGGCTGCAGCTGTCTGTGTACTGCAATCCTCTCGTGCTGCTGCTGGGAGTGCCAGCTTCCAGGAGATCCAACTGGGGTCTTTCCTGGCTGAGGAGCCTTTGATGTCAGCACTGATGCTGAGGCAAGGGAGACACAAATGGATAAAAATAGCACAACTATTATCAGCTTCACTCAGAATTCTGGTCCAATTTAAATTAATTTTTCAGAAGAACAAGAAAACTGACTTTTTGTTTGAGCAACAATTCTCCCTCCTGACTCCAGAAGCATCTCAGTGCCAAGAACAACGAAGTCCAGTGGCTTATGACAGAGGCACCATTTGGCTCCTGGGGACACTTCCAAGTTCTTTCCAAACACAACCAAATGCTAGTAGCTCAAGTTGCCTGTCCATTGTTCCCCCACAAGTGAGATAAAAGATGCTGACCCCATCCTCCTGTCCCAATTACTTTTGAGGTAAGGAACAATCCCACACAAGAAGTCCCATGGATCCACTGCAGTCAGAAGATATTTTCCAGGCCAGGAACTGGAGTTCCAGTTTTACCTTCATTTTGAGCTGCCTCTCTTTTCTGCTGTGTTGCACTTGGGAAAACAGCCATTAACAGCACTCTCCACATTGCAAAAAGTGTCATCTCCAAATGCAGTTCTCTCTGCATTTGTGCAGGCTGAGATGATTGATTTTTAGGAGCTGCACATTAGGTTTTCTTTACAAGCACATTTAGGTACTTGATGCTCCAGCGTTTGGGGACATTCAGTAGAACATCCCAGCTGCATATTGGTCTAGGCCATGAGAGTGATCCCAGTGTCTCCTTCTCATCCTGGGTCTACCCTCCTGCCTTCCCACATTATGTTACTTCAAGGTGACTATTTCCCTCCCTTCCCTTGCCACTTAAAAAGATGGGGCTAGGATCAGTATGGGGAGCCTCAATACAAACAAGCCTCTGAGGAAGTTTTTGACATATTCTTGCTTCTTCTGAAGGGAAGACATATCTACAGAGTCCAGTTTCTACAGCTGGGTTTTGGCCATCCTCCTCACCAACAGGAAAAAGACTTGGTGTTGTTCTTGCCCTCCCTGGTGGAGTGGCATAGCCCCTTCCTTGGGTACCTCAGACCCCAGGGTGTCAGCTGCTAAACAACAAAAAATTACAGAAAGGCTGATACCAGCTTCTTCCATCTTGCTTCCTGAACATCAAAGTACTTCTACCCCACCATCCCTGGAAGAGGAAAATAACAGGAATATGATGACGAGACTCGAAGGCAACTGCTCCTCCTTTGCAGTATGAGGCACATTAATACACGACACTCAGCAGTGGATGCCTCCAGCTCACAGCACATGAGCATCACAGGGATGTGTTGACAGGCAGAAACCCATCTGAGGAGGAATAATAGGTAGAGACATGGCTGCACTTGTTTCTAAATAAGGTCCTTGTGTGGTTTGGCCAGGCCACATACACACCACAGACCACTCAGGGGAGCTTCACGCACACAGTCATCCCCTACTGCATCTGACTCTCAGGTCAGCATTCAGGGGGATGGGCTCCTGTATCCTATGTGTAAGGTGAGCTCTGCCTGTATGGGCAATGGAGGGGGAAGAACCATCACAGACAACAGCCAGTGGTTTCACAGCACCTCTGCTCTAGCAGCCACAGACTTCCTCAATTGCTCCCCTCTTTCCCTCTACAATTCTGCTTCTGCCCCTGACCAAGCTCCAGATCAGAAGTTATTTTCCTTTCTCGTTTCTCCCTTCCTGGTGGTAATCCTTGCTGAATTCATGAAAAAAAGATAAACAGGTTTCACACACAGTTGCCTATTTCCAGAGAACACTGGAGAGAGAGCAGGAGCTGCATGACTGGGTACTCTGTGGCAGAGCCTCTGGGACTCATCCTCCCCTTCCTCAGGAATGGGGCTGCTTTGCTTGGATGGGCACAAGAAGTGCTCTTTAGGGACAGAGGACTCCCATGGGCCCTGGCCATGGTGCAGGCAGCACAGACCCAGAATACCCCTCACTCACCCTCTGCATGTCTCTTCCTCTCAATCCTTTCAGAGCCACTCCTGATCTCCAGATGGAGAGAGACAGTTCCTAGTCATCCACCCCAGCCCTGCAGCACATGGGTAGCCTGTCCAGAGAGGAGCAGTTTAAGATGTGGAGCATAGGTTTTTATTCAATTTGCTAAGTGCTGCAGCTACTTTCCAGTAAGGAGTTATCAACAATGTGAAATGCCTGCCCTCCTCTAGAGCCTGTAATGAAGATTGTAGAAGATTGCTATAACTCTTCTCTAAGGAGGGGCTCTCCAGGACTGTTTGCCCTCCTGAGTGGCTGGTGGAGCAGCATTCAGCTATCTAATTAATTTTTATTAATTCAGCAGATGGCACTGATTTTGCCTAGCTCCCCATCACTGCTGACCACAACTCTCTGCAATGCAGAGCTGACAATGCAAATTTTGGGTGGGAATAGCTACATTTGCCCATAATGGCACTTAATGCTATTCTTTTTGTGATGGCAGTGCCTCAATATCCCTGGAACCGACTCCACCACAGTGCTGACTAACTGCAGTGACACTACATTTAGGAGGGAAGTCCTCAGGCACCTTTTGTTCATGAGGAACCCTCCCCTGTGTTCTCTCTTTCATGTCAGAGACCTTAGATTGTTGTCTTTCATTGTTCAGTCAGGTATCCCAAGCAGGATCTCCCCCTTCCAGGAACAAGAAGAATCATGCTAATTTGGGGCAGCTTTGTGGGTGTGCACACATACTGCACACATATATTTAATGAACACAAGCCATGAGCTGCTAGTTGCTTGTATGAGAGTAAATGAAAAGATCGGTGTGATAGTTCTTCAGATGCCTTTTCCAAAAACTGGGGACTACATCTTTGAAAAGCACCCACTGGTTGGAAGCCCCTGGCTGCTCTGAAGAGCAGTGTTTTGTCCCAGCCCATATATTAACTGTAAAACCTTGTGGCTGGAGTCTACTATAGGCCTTCTGATCAAGGGGAAACTATTGACAAAGCATTCCTACTCCAGCTACAGGAGATATCGTGCTCACAGGCTCTTGTCCTTCTGGGGGACTTCAATCACCCCGACATTTGCTGGAAAAGTAACATGGCCAACAGTAGGCAGTCAAGGAGTGCCTTGATGGTAACTTCCTGGGACAAGAAGTAGACAGCCCTACCCGAGGGAATGCAGTACTGGATCTACTGGTCACCAGTGTGGATGAACTGGTCAAGGATCTCAAGACTGGAGGCAGCCTAGGCAGCAGTGACCACGCACTGGTGGAATGTGCACTACTAAGGATCACAAATCAGTCAAGGAGTATAGTCAAGACTCTGAATTTCAGAAAGGCAAAATTCCAGCTCTTCAAGGAGCTAATTAACAGGGCACCCTGGGAAATGATCTTCAGGGAAAAGGGAGCAGAACAAAGTCACTTTCCACAGAACACAAGAACTCTTGATCCCTAAGTGTAAGAAATCAAGCAGGAAAGGGAAGAGACCAGCATGGCTGAGTCATGACATGCTGGTCAAGCTAAAAAGTAAGAGTGAGATACACAGACATTGGAAACAGGGACAGGTATCCTGGGAAGAATACAGAGATGCTGCCATTGCATAGGCATGAGGTCAGGAAGGCCAAGGTGCGGTTTGAACTGAACTTGGCAAGGGACCCAAAAAATAACAAGAAGGTCTTCTACAGGTACATCAATGAAAAAAAGGAAAGTGAAAGAAAGCATACCCTGCCCGGAAGAACAAGAACAAAGAGCTAGTGACAACAGATGAAGAGAAGGATGAGGTTCTCAATGACTATTTTTCCTCAGTCTTCACTGGCAACCTCTCTCCCAACACCTCCCTAGTCAAGAAACCACAAGGCAGGAATCAAGGTGAAGAAGTCACTCCCACTGTATGTGAACATCAGGTTCATGACCTTCTGAGGAACTTGAACATACATAAGTCTATGGGACCTGACGAGATGCAGGCCAGAGTTCTGAGTGAACTGGCAGATGTAGTCGTAAAGCCACTCTCAATAATATTTGAGAAGTCATGGCAGTCAGGTGAAGTCCCTAGTGATTGGAAGAAGGGACATGTTAC
>JANHGN010024558.1:0-88750 GCA_024605025.1 Megaceryle maxima
TTTTTGGTGTTGTTTTGTGGGGGGTTTTTTTTTTTTTGGGGGGGGTTGTTTTGTTTTGGGTTTTTGTTTGTTTGTCTATCTGTTTGGGTTTTTTTGTGTGTGTGGCTTTTTTTTTTTTTCTCCTATTTCTGACCTATCCCACAGTGAATTTGCTTTGCATCTAAATAAAGAATACATTCATGATGTCACTTAACCACAGGTTCATTTTTCGAACTACCCATTAAATCACTTAGCAAATAAAAGCCTTTAAAGCTGTTGGGGCTTATTTACTCTCACTGAGGGGTACAGTTGCCACACAGTGTTGGTAATCGGGGGGGCAGTGGTTAGTGCCATTTAAAACTGCTGCAGAATTAGTCAGGGACTTTCTGAGCAACCCTCAGCAATCTTTCCATCTTCCAGCTGCAGGGAAGAATAATGATGCCCTATGTTATTGAAGAAAAATAAATGGTATTGTTAAGATGGAGAGTTGGCTGCTGCCTCCCCTGCCTTCTGCAGCACAGGGTGAGGCTCAGCAGTAGCTCAAGGCACCGCGGACACAAGCCGTGCCTCTAACAAGGGGTTGCAAACAGGGACAGGTACCTACAGATGCCTGCACAAAACCAGAGAAATTTAAACCCATTGTTCCTGTACATCACTCAGCAGCATGTGAAGTTGAAATCCGCAGCAGCATTATATACTCTTTATATATTCACAAGCGGGATGCAGTAGATTTCTCCGCAAGTCTATGAAGAGCACTGTGAATAAGAGCTGAAGAGCCGCCTCCACAATCCCATGTAATGCCACCTAAAAGCTTTGCCTCGCATGACTTATTACAGGCTGCAGCAGATTAGAGGCATTGATCGCTGCCTGGAGAAGGTTGTCGCTGCGAGGAGGGAAGGCAGCCACAGGGACAGGCAGCCCGGCCATCGATCCACTTCAGTGGGGAGCTGGGCGGCAGAACGAAGGTCAGCGCTGCCGCACGCTGGCCCCAACAGCCGCCGCCACCACCGCGCTCATCAGCATCCCTCGGACACCGCCGCGGCGGGGACGAACGCCGCTGTCTGCAACGCAGCCCCTCGTGCGAGGGCTGCCGAGAGCCAAGCGAAGGATGGCGAGTTAAAGCTGCCGCTGATCTGCACAGACAAAGCGGCGCAGGTCTGGCTGCAGACAGGCACTCCTGAGAGCCAGAACCGATCGCGCCGGCGGAAAACTGTCAGATGCCATGTCATATAAATTGTCACAGCTCCTGTGACACGTGCTTTACAATTTCATAGTAATTTCTAACAGCATCTACATAGCTTGAGGGCATAACTTCTCTGGGTGAAATAAAGGGAGCAAATTGTGAACCCTTCTCTAAAAAGAGTAACAGGCTTTCTGTTTTATTTTCATCGTACGATCTAACACCCCTTTACAGCCAAAGCAGGGTTCTACATGCAAGCTCGACAAAGCAGATTTTGAACGGCATGCAAAGTGTGTTTTCAGGCATCTGGCCCTCCGTGAACCTACAAAATATGTGACAGCCATGCACGCAATTAAGCCCGTCATAGCAAATACCTTTCTTTTCCAGTCTCTGATAAAGCAGGTAAGCAGATCAGTCACTCTACATTAAGTTAATCAGAAATTGGCTTACACCAACAAAAGGAATTAATTCAGAATTCAAAGTTTATGTTCTCTGCTTAATCTTCTTGATTCCAGACATGACATACTAATAGAACAAGTACAGTCATTAATATCTGAATGCAATATAATGAACTGAAGTTATGGATATCTTTTTTTGTTATGTATTGAGACAGTCTTTTGATTTTTCTCCTAATGAACTACTTGTTTGGTACAGTTAACAGGCAACCCTATATTCATTACGGTGGATAAAACTTATTCATGTATCAAATTACTTCTCCAAAGTAAGGGCCGTGTTTCCTTCTGGCCCACAAACAGGATTCTGAATTGCCAGCAGGGAAACGGTGACATCCAGTGCTCAGATATTATGTAAAGCATATGCATCCTCATTGGGCTCGCTCTTTGTTCTAATACATGGACACCTCCAGTGTTTAATGCACGGACCAACTTGCAAACCTCTAAACGAGGACAATTTAGTTCAAGAAGCAAGGAAATTACTCCCCTCCTGAAAGACAATGTGGATGCTGGGCAGCCAAAACTGCATTTCCCTGAGCGTTCTAAGAGGAGCTTTTTGCTCAGACATCACTATCCCCAAATCCCCGAGTCTTTTTGGAGATGAATATTAAATTATAGACTGAGCTTAAAAACTGTCAGCTTACACAGCCGCTGCGTATCACACTCATAATAAAGACTTAGATACAAATCCTGTTTTTTCTCCCCAAATATTTCTCTTCACAGCTAAGTCCAGCTCCCGAAGATGCTCACTAGTGCACCTTAGGGTAATTGGGACTCCAGAATGTCCCAGCATTCAAAACCCCGTTCCAGTACACAGCTAACTTAATATGAGCTGGGAGAGAACACAAAGATGCAGTTTTATATCATCACCCCCAGCATTTTTTGAACTATTTGAGATCACTGTAATCAGAACAGCCTCCTTGCTCATGGGGTCCTGCTCAACCCAGTTACAATCACTGCAGCAACGCACCAAATTATGAAGGCATTGGTTTCATCCCTGCTCTCATCCTAAGGCATCCTGCTTATACATTTGTGTTACTCTTAAACACTGACAATTAGCAACCTCTGCTTTATCTGGGCTTAATTATGAGGAACTTTAGTTTGGATACTTATTCATCTGTGCGATGAGTCATTCCGTCCTTTCCCCAGCACACAAAAAGGTGGCTTTAATGGTCTCAAAAATGTGCATAAATACATTTTTACACAACAATTTTACTAAGTTTAAATATCCTTCTTCCTTGTTCTTTTACAATTTAAGCCACCTTATTGTTTCTGATTTCCATAAAATACACAGGCATATTTAAACTAAAAATTCCTTCTGGAAAAAGCAGACTCATGAGGCTGCTGAAACACATTACCCTGCACTCAACAGTTACTTAAGGATGGTGAGAGCACCAATTAGTACGGTCTGCAGCCGCTGAGCCTCAATGCTTCACTGCCCCAAGAATGAATGCACTCCTGAAAAAAAGTGGTTACTTTGAATGTATCCTGATGTATAATCATCCATGACCATGTAAACACTGCAGCAGCTACAGAGTCAACCAAGCTTTAACCGTTAGAAAGACGACAGAGCTACATGTTAACTACCCTGGGTTTGCTCCTGGGCAATGCCATCGCACGCCACCTGATGTATAGAAAGAACTCGTAAGCAGAATGGCTTTAAACTGAAGTTTAAATATAGGTAGTTATTTTTTGACTATTTCTCCCATCCTAATGAATTCCTTAAAACAGAAAGAGTTGTATAGGCATAAAAAATAATTTAAAAAAGAAAAAAATCTATTGTGGTATGCCATAGTTAACCTTCCTCATTTTCAAAGAGATTTCCAACAGAAAATTTTATTTGGGTACAACAGTGGAATTTGTGTCATCATGACCAAGCGATTACAGCACACAGCGAGATTCTCCCGTGGCTCCGCGGTCCTGGTCCCCATGGAAACCAGACTCGGATATTGTCCTCCAGTCACTGGAGCACCGAGACTTGGGAGCCTTTTGTGCCTGATGAGATTTCTTCCACAACCTTCCAGCAACAGACCCTAAGCTTCCTCCTGACTCTTTCCTAATTGAGATGCAAATTAATCTCTGTGGCTGATTACACTTCCCTTAGAGCCCCTGACAAGTGCAGCTGTAACTGGAGTTCACAGACTTTACAACAAGTGACTTCAGCTGTCACTACTGGCAAGATGCTGCCCCAGCTCCCGGCACGCGACCCTGTGCAGGCACCGCCACCACCAGCCCCATCCCCTCCACCCTGCGAGGCAGGAGCTGGGACAAGGGCTCTGCTATGGCTGGAGCAGGGGCCACTGCTCAGACACGAGCACCATGGCCTCAGTGTCTTGTGAAGCTTGCATCCCAACCGCGCTTGAATAGAGAAAATTTTTATCTCCTAACGCTTCTCAGGGATGCTGAGGTTTAAGGTGACCCATGTGACAAACGTAAGTGGCAGATGATTCCTCAGCTCTGCCTTACACAAGCTTTTCTGCACAAGGTTACATCTACCATGCTGCCAAACATCACCTGCCGCTTCTCCAGGATTATTGCTCTTTATCTCTCTTTGTTATTGAAAGCTTTTGAGTTATTTCACATTTGAGTTCTTTTCATCTCCAGTCTGACCAGGTTACTGAACTCCTTCATTTACTGTTCAGATTTCTGGGTCTGCTTCCCCTTGTTCTCCTCATAGCAGTTAGCAAAAGGAACTCCAGAGAGAAGTTATTCCTTGTGTGTGCACCCTTTGGAGTTACAATGCAGCACTAATGCACCAGACAGGTTCAAACACCTCCTGTACATTTCCATACATTTATATCCCAGCTTCTGCCTCACTAAAAATCTTAGTGTATCTCTGTGCTTGTAGTGAGCTGTAAGCAAACAGCATTTCAAGATCTGTGGTAGGAGGTGTGGACACGGCTTTCTCTCCCACTCCAGGGCCAGCCTGATGGGACCTTCCCACCACATTATCTTTGTCCTGTTTCAGAAGCTTCTCAATCCACTTTCATTTACCAAACAGACAAGTGGCAGTTGATCCACTACAGATATCATTGGTGCAAAAGCAGGCACAAAAAAAAAAAAAAAAAAAAGGAAGAAAAGAACCTGGGGCCAGATGCTGTTCCAGCTAGACCTTGGGTGTATGCTGAGAAGTGGCACGTGCTGTATCGTATTTGTGCTGCTCATGCTTCCCTGGGGACTACTCACTCACAAAACGCTAAAAGCCAGAAGAGGAGCAGGTTTAGGAGTCAGGAATTGGAGGACTCTGACCAGAGCAAGGTGCTGGAATAGCAGTGAGAGGCAGCGGGATCTCTTCATCCTTGTAACCACCGTTACGTATGTGGTTACGCTATTTTATTATTCTACGTTGACTAGAGAAGCAGATGGATTATGCTAAATTCTGCATGGAATAATAGTTTAGTCATTAGCTAGATTTCTCACATGAAATATAAGTGGGAAACCCGGCAAGTTTTGATTCACCTGTCAGATAGTGCTGCATTTTCCAGCTGACGTGTTGCATTCAACTGCTCACGCCACAACCACCAACCGCCTCTGATTTGTGAGTACATCAGAAAGTCAATGATAAACACATTTCTTTAACCACAATGCTACTTTTCATTTCTGATGGGTTTTGCACAGTATATTAGATAAAATTTAGCCTATTTAAAAAAAACCCAACACAGTATTTTGAGGATATTGTGTTTTAAAGATGTGCATCTCAAACTAATCAATGTTCTTTCAAAGGTCAAAACGTTTCATTTGCAAACTCCTTCTCAAAGTCATATGGTTAGAAAAATACTCAAAAGCTCCCCAAAGAAATGAAGTGTAATGAGCATTGGTTCTGAGATAAGCGATATGATTAACAGAACAAACTATAAAATGCTCTTACCATGATTAGGGCATTATGAGAAAATCCTAGAATAAGTGTAAACCAGTAGTAACACTGTTACAGAGTCTGTGTATCACTCCAGAATACCAGTCTCTGCTGTAATTCCCATCACAGAGAAGCAAATCATCTAGTTACCTTCCAGCATCTATTAAAAAGTATGTTCTGGAACTGCCCAAATACAGATGTGGCTAGAGTGAAACCGGAATTCGGGAGCTAAACCAACCATATCTGAGGTTAAACCCCATCTGTCTTATCAATATAATGAGCTCAAGGAAAGTCAGTCAGGCTACTTTGAATAAGATAATACAACTGAGCTCTGTGTGTTAACTAAATACACACTGAAGAATAACTTCTATTAGCGTGAAAGAAAATTGAGTGTTATTATTACTTACAGTTCAAAGCATTGGTGTTAAGTCCAAGCCCACCACCAGCGAGCCTGTCTGAAGCTGCTGGTGAGAACACTCTTGTGATGTTATGATCTCACTTTTAAAACATGGCATGGCAACTGGGCGTGAACGACCACAAACATGGAGCTTGATGTGATGAAAGCTCTGCCCTTTTCTGATAAAATCAGACAGGAAGGGTTTCCATTACAGCTTACCTCTGCACAGAGAACGTTCAGGAGTAAGAGCCCTACCAAGGGGAGCCCTGCCACAGCACAAGGAAAGGATACAAGCTCTGGTAGAGTGGGATGAGTGACTTGACGGCTCTGCTGGCATTGATGCATGTGGCACATATGAGGCTTGGCAGAAGCTTTGCAGTCACAATTGCTCCATCGAAGAGAGGACCGAAAAATGGCACCTGTGGACCCCAAAATAGAAACAACTCATGTAAAACCAAGTCAACTGAAGCTGAACGGTTAGTGTAGAGCACGAGAGCAAATTCCAAAGTCACAAACAGAAACAACGTGCCTGACTCCCAATGAAATATTTGTTTCAGATAAACCTTTATAAACTCCTTCTATGGACTTCACTGAAGGGGAAGAAAGAAAGAAAACAAACAAAAAAACCCCACATAACTGAGCTGATCCAAGCTAACGAGATCCATGTGAAGCAGAGGAGATGGTGGGGAAACTCCCAGCTCTTGGTGGCAGTCCACATAAACCCAACCTGTCCCCACAGAGCATATCGAGGTATCACAACCCAGCTCCTTCAGGGTTACTTCCAGAAGCCGCCACCACAGAATGTTCTTTGGTGACACAGGGCTCTTCAGATAAAGGCTATACCAGGTAAAAGAGACTTTATACATGGAAAACTGTCCAGAAATGCACACATATAACAGACTTTGTCATGTCTAATCCAGAAAATTTCCACCTACAAATATGTAATAAATTCTACTATTTACAGGGAGTCCAAATCCTTTCCCTTTCACAAATGCAACAAGAAAAAACCAACCCAAACCCAAGCCAACTGAAACCCAAAACAGAAGCTAACAGCAATTATCAATATTTAAGCTATGGATTTTTTCCATCTGTACAGAGGCTTATCACATAAATAAATACCCTCTATTATTCTTCTGCAACTGCTTGTGGGTGACTGTGACAGTCATTCAATAAATGGACAAAGGGAATAATATAAATCCCCTGCATCTAGGGAATTCCTCTAATTAGAAGTGGCAATGAATTACAGAAGAAATTTGGTTTTAATATAACATCTGCAAATGACAGCTGTCTTTTCACACAGTTATTTTGTCATTCCTTTACTTAAAATAATTACCCCAGCCCTAAAAAAAACAGATTAGTGTAAAATGTTTCCATAGCAGTTTTTCCTAAGTTTTGTTTGTTTTGGTTTGTTTTTTTTTTTAACTTTAATGCTAGCATCACTATCTAAGAAGTTGGAAAGAAAGGTGACAGGGGAAAAATCTGTGCCAAAGTGATAGTGCTCTGGAGCATCCGATTTTACCTCTTTAAGCAATAACATTTCTAAGTTAAAAATTTAACACATCCTCTTTTTACAAGTTCTGACCAAAGGGAGGAAAAAAATGTCAAAAATTTATTTTTCTCTCAGTATAAGTAAGGATATTGACTACATAGTAGTATTAAAACAATACCACCAAACATTTAAAGTCAGATTAGCATGTACATAAGCTATGGTACAGGGGAATTCATTGCCAGGCTTTCTGACAGGCCATTTTTGATTACAGGACTTTGTTGCGCTGTTTCAAAACCAGCTGGAGTCCAGAAAGTGTGGCAGATTTTCTTAACACACTACGACAGGATTTATATACCTAAAATATAGACAAGGTGTGTGTATTATACACCTTATTTATGTGTGTATATAAATATATACACATCTATACATATGGTATAAAATTAAAAAATATATATATATATTTCCGTGGGCGCTCTCCAGCAAATGTATCACAAATATCTCAAATCCATTTGATATTTTAAAGCAAAAAAGGTCAATAATTGTTCAGTCTGAAAGTTTCATAGTTGTACTCCAATAAATCCTACTATAAAATTTGTTTTAAGCAGAAAAGTAGGCTAATTCAAGCTGAGCCCTAAAATAGGGAGTGCTTCCCTTAGCACCCCTGAACTCTGTCCCCACAACGTAGAGGTAAGAGTGCAGTGGGAGCTCTTGGGTACGACTTACATGAAATGGGGAAATGTGCCTTTTTCAAGCACGTTTCAAACCACCAAATGGATAATTTCAAGAACTGTGTCAGGGGCACATGTTTTGTCCAAAGAAACCCACAGGTTTTTCACAGCCCAAAGCTGGCGTACGCTGGCAGACACAAAAATAAAACACAGAGAGGGCAGCGAGCAGCTCTGTATGAGAGCAGCTGATTTTACATCACCAAGGAAAGCCAAGCGTAACCCCTGTGAAACCAGAGCCAGGCGCAGCCGCGCTTCCCCAGATTGGCTTGCAGCTTTTGGGTAACCCTCTGGAGAGCCGCAGCAGGCTGGCTGCTCCCCGGCAGGCTTGTGAAGCCCGTAGCAGCTCGAGGCGTGGCGCACGCCACCGGGCCATACGCCTGCCTGGACACAAAGCTGGGAATTATTAATTCCCAAGCAGACCTGCTGGCCATGCCGAGGGTCATTAAAGTCAATGAAACTCGCATATCGTCAGCTTCCATCTGTACAGGGGGCTCTGCCCTAACGAGGGGTTTGAAGGGGGAGACCAACCAAAGGCACAGGGATGTGCTCCCCGCTCGGGACTTTTCTGTAAGTTGGGATTAAACAGTCATTTGGGGAAATCAGTTAAAAAAATAAATATTTTACACTTCGACAGGAATCAAACAAAAACAAACAAAAAAGAGAGTGTGAAGGGAAACATCCCCTTCCTCAAGTAGTCCAAATGTCAGCGCAAGTTATCCATGAAACAAAAATCAATATTCAGCCCACTGCAAACACCTGCTTCATTACAATTTCCAAGAAAAAAATAATTATTTCTGTTGCGCGCAGTAAAAGTAGGCAAGGTCAAATAAACCTTTTGAGCACAAAGCCTTCCCCTCTATAGCGAGCTGCACTAGTTAAAAGAGTGGGGAATGGGTAAATTATTGTACCAAATGGCTGAGAATTAATCTCTGATGACTAGCTGCAATCTAACGAGGCATCTGTGTCCCAGGGAACCCGCAGTATGTCCCTGGCGGTATGTGCAGTGTGTAGAGTCTGCCTGGCATTCTTTGTCCTCTTTTGCAGGCAGCTTTTCGTCTCATTGTTCGGAATATCCTCATGCATCTGTGACGCGTGGAATGCATTCACACTAACAGACTTACTATTGTCTTCTCGCAGAAGCTTTGTCGAGCAAAGACTGCATCACGGTTCCTGATAATTATATTGCTTAATTAATCAAGACAAAAAAAATTTGCAAATCATTGCCCGGTTGCCAAGCAGGGAGATAAAAAATGAAAACAATACAAGCTGAGGCAATATAACAAAAGTAACAGCTATCTGATCAGAAATTCTTATATAATGAAGCTATTAATGCTAAATCGGTTAATGTTAACATTGCTCCAGGTGTCTCTACTTAGAGGCAAACAAAAAGGCTAACATTATGGATATAAAAGGCCAAATGTTGCCATGGATTCTGTAACCTGATAGAGAGGACAGCCTTTTCATTTGATTAGGGAATGCAATTTAAATACCAGGGACCGAAGCCAAACAACAGACATTTCTCTCTGCGAGCCTCTTTCATTCACCCTGGGGTCAGTAGCTGGTGAACAAAAGGTCAGCCACACTTGCCCTGGAAATGTCTGGATTAATTTTATTACATTGTAATGGTTTGTACTTTAAATGTAGGGATAACACTAAATTTCCAGTTAGCTATTATTCTTTCTGCCCGTTGGGTATTTTTGACTAATATGGAAGATGACATAGCTTTTCTCCATTGGTTCATAGAATTTTCAAGCACATTCACAACGCTAAATCCCAGTTTTCCTGACGGAACATTAAAAGCTAAATATTCCCAAGAAGGAAACTGCAGAGCTCAAAATCAAGTGTAGGAAAAAACCAAACCAATATGACTTCCAATTACTTAAAAAAAAAACCAAAAAAACAAACAAAAAAAACCACCCCATCAAGTTTGCAGTGTCTACTGGCCTGTCAAATATAGAATAGCTCCATCATTCACAACTCAAAAAAAATACTGTATACAGCTGGTAAGTAGTCACCTGACATATGTATTTCTCCACAGCTGGGTATTCTCTCTGAGAAATACTGTCTGTCATATAGGGAAATGGTATCTAGCACATCAATTACTTTCAGAAAGTATATTTTATATACATTCTTGCAGTCATAACATACCAAACATTTATGAAAGTAGCTTTTTTATACCTCTACACAGATGTACATACACACACACACCTGACATTGTTCTAAAGAAAAAAAATCCATCATTTCAAAAAACACGTCTAGAATGTGATTGTGTAACAATGAATTTCAACAGAAAATGCTAAAACTGAAATCCTCTCTTTGATGTAAGGATATCCAATGCCTACATAATCCCATTGAGTCAGATTACAGTGACCATCTCAAAAACATGTGAGGTTATGCACTGTAGCATATGCACAACAGTCACCAAGCCGTATGGGGTGAATTAATAGCAAATGAGGAACTTAAATCTTTATCATTTTGCTCTTGGTGCCTCACACTGGAAATTCACGATGATTTTGAAACACTGTTCGTTGTACCACGACTCCTACAGGTTGAGAATTCTGAAATGTTCCTGTAAGCGCTGTGTGAATATAAAATGAATTAGCAGCCATTTAGATCAGTTACTAGTAATTCTAGATTTAAAAATAAAGCTCATTGCTCAGCATACTTTTAAACTGAGACCGAGAATATATATTTTGCATTTGCTGGGGGAAAAAAAAAAACCCACCCTGAACTGTAAACCACAGAGCTGTACGTAAGCAATAAAAACTGTTGGTCCCTTGCACAACACGTACGACAGATCCAATAAAGCAGCCAAAACGTACCTCGGGTTTCTTCATTATCTCTATGAAGAACATGTGATTCTTCATTGGATAAATAACAATTAAAACATCTCCAAAATCTGTTGGTATAATGCCTCTGCGGTAGTTCCTTGTGTGTTCCGACCAGACGATGTGAACCTCATCATTTCCCAAGTGACGAAGCTGCAACGGCAAATTGGCTCTTTATTAATCAGAGTGATAACAACAGTTTATGAGGGGTCATGGCTTACAAATTGAATTACAATGCTCAATAGTAGAAATATTTCATTACAGAAAAAGTTAAAATATTGTTTTTCTCCAGTTGCTCATGAAAAGATCTGCTAAATAATTTGCGTCATTCAGAACTCATTGTTGTCTGATGGCTTAATTAAGTAATTATCCAACTAGCCATTAGCACAATATGTAAATGTACATTACCTACAATAATTTAAGCTGGAAATCTGAATTACTGGAACAAAAAGTTAACCAACAGAACATCATATTCCAGCAAAAATAAGATGGAAATATGGAATGCCTTGATTCAGGATGTCAAAAAAATTTCCACCAGGAATCATTATTACTGAATATATTACATGACAAATATCTCTGTGCTGACTCTGCCCAGAGAGGACTTTTCTTTGAAAATGTAAGCAAAACACCCGGGCAATGTGAATTTGAGGAGAAGGGGAAATACTGTGGGAAATACCTTTTTATTTGGAGCAGAGTTGCATAAAATATGGATAAAATTTAAAGGTGACACACAAAAAACTCATCTGAAAGCCTGTGCGTTTGCTTTGTTATTGGAGGAACTGGAGGTGATCTAACAGATGGCAAGAAGTATTTGGCAATCATGTACAAGCTACGCACAATAGTTTCAACTGTAAGCTTTAAAGTTAAAATTTAATCCACATGCAGAATGCCAGCCCGAAGCATAAAGAGAATTTAAGTCCCACTTAAAAGCTTAAAAGAGCATTTTCCCCCCCACCCCAGTTTGGTGCTAGCCCTTGGAACAATGTGCACAATAGACCTAACAAAGAAGCCAAAATGTAACTCTGCCTTCTCCACTGTCTCTGTGCAGGGGGAAGAAAGAAAAAAAAAAAAAAAAAAAAAAAAGAAGAAAAAGAAAAAAAAAAAAAAAAAAGAGTCATGATTTTCATTGGTAAATAACAACTAAGCAATCTCAATACGCCTTGTATCAGCCTGTATTGTACCACTGTTTTTCCCCCTCCAGAACCATGCAGTGCCTTTAAAAGTAAAGGCTTCTACTCCTACACTACTCCTACATGCTGGGTGGCAAACTGTGCCCTAGTTGCAAGAGAAACATGGCAAAAATATACTACATTATGAGAATTAAAAGGTTCAAACTATGGACTCTGCTTACAATGTAGCAAAGTCAAGTTCATAGAGTGACTTGTACTCAGTTTATTTCTAATGAAACAGAAGATAAACAGTTGTATTTTATTTACACCAACAAATAAAATACATGTGCAAAAATCAGTACAAATTGCTGTTCTTATGGGCATTCCTAATTTCTGTGCATTCTCTTATATTTTCTTAATTGCTCAATAAAAATACAGCAAAATCCAGGAAAATCCTTATGTGGCTAACATCACAGTGCAGACTGGTGCTTAAAAACTGAGCAGTCAGTGACAAGTACGACAAAATCCTGATTTCACTTCCCAGAAGTCAATGCATCCAGGTAACCTTAAAAGTGATTAAAAGCAAGATGGAAAGTTTAGTCTTAAAAATCCCCAAATCCACCTGGCTACAGCAGGTTACACACGCAGAGTCTGAATGTCTGCCAGCACAGACAGTGGCAATAAACAAATATTTCTCATACTGAAGAATCCCCAAACA
Source organism: Megaceryle maxima (assembly GCA_024605025.1). Lineage (NCBI taxonomy): Eukaryota > Metazoa > Chordata > Aves > Coraciiformes > Cerylidae > Megaceryle > Megaceryle maxima. The sequence goes on from JANHGN010024558.1 coordinate 12,734, forward strand.
CTTTGCACTTGTATCGCATGCAAGAGAACCAAATTCATTAAACATGGACAAGTTTGATCAACTGAGGCCTGCTGTGCTTGTCTGAGGCAGAAAGTGATGGCTCTGAGCTCAAAATCTCACAAACATCATGTGATAATAAATTACTACCTTAGCTACAATCCTCATCACATGCTAGTAACGAATTTTATAGCCCGAGTTACTACCTGTCATTGTTTGAAGTTGTACATCCTCCATCACTGAATTTATAAGGTCTAATGTTATGAATATAAAACTGGTATTAATAAAAAATATTTGTTCTTGAAAAGTAATTTCATTGATAAAACCATTATAATAATCTTATCAGTGACAACAAACCAGCTGCCACTCTCCTGGGTTGCTCATTCAAAATATGAGCTGGGGGGAAGACTCAGAACCCCAAAGGCCAGAAGCAAGTTACGGTTAAAGGTCCAAAGCAACCCAGGCAACATTTGGAGCCCCAATCTCGTGCTGTGCTGTCCCCACAGTTCAGGGGTGGGGAAAAAACAGCAAAACTACATTAAAACAAACAAACAAACAAAACCAAACAAAACCACAAACAAACAAAAAACAACAAGAAAAACAGAAATCAAAGCAGCCAGGAAATAAGATACATAATGAAAAGCAAAACCAAACAACAGATCTGCTCAAGCGCAAGCAGTCAAGATTTTTTTAGGTTTATTGCCGACTTGAACCATCTCTCTACAGATGTTCAGGGCAGGCAGCTCTTGAAATGATAATGGCTTCTCCTCCCCGAGTGAGCCGACGGTGTGTGAGTTTTTAGCCTGCACGTAACATGAACAAAATCTACACGTTCTGAGCCACACACACTCGGACGCAGACACGGCTCAGTGCCTCGGCTACGGCGAGCTCTCCACGCCGGGAAGCTGGGTCAATGTATAGCATCTGACATGTGCCCCACCATCGGTCATCATAATGGGGCTGCATTTCTCGCTGCCCCAAAGCCACGCAGCCATGGTGGGCGCTGGGAGGCTCGTCCAGCACCACCACCGTCGCTCCCCTGTGCTTGAGCAAACAGTTTTGCAGGCCGACCGCTGCCTGCCAGGCAACGCGCCCGTGGCCAGGGCGGCCGCTGGTCCCGGCGCACACCTCGTGGCCTGACCTCCTTTCCCAGCTAATTGCATTACACAGCCAGCTGGCTCCAGAGAGGAGTCGTCTGTTTGCCTGGAGAATTCCTGCTTTTGGGCAGGCAGGGCTGCTACTTCTGCTAAGTAACAGGCGGGCCTGACATCCCCATTGTCTGCCTGACAGTGGACCCATCCTAAAATCGAAGTTTTATTTGTAAATTAACCGAGAAACTTCCTGCCAGAGCCGCGCTGCCTGCAGACTGATAATGTGTGCCTTTCATTCCCTTTCACTCTTACTGTATCACTGCCAATTTGTTTTTCTGCTGCTCGCCAGCCCTAGGCTATAAAAGCCTTGTAAGACATAAGTGCAATTATAGTCCTGGAGTCAAATGAATTGGACAAATCCAATACACAGCTCTGTCCCCACTTTGCAAGCCCCTACAGCAGTTAGATTAGCTGCTAAAAATCTAATCTAGCTCTAGCTAACAAATTTCTGCAGCAAAGGACCAAGAGTTCACTATGGGGTTGCAACCAGATTTTAGAATTGAAAAAGTTCTGCTATGACCATGGAGAAGATGGAATAAATCACTTAAAAATTTTGCAGCTCATTTTTAAACTGTTAAGTACAATTTAGTCAGAACAAGACAGGGGATGGTAGGATGCTGTTACTGTGATTGATTTTCATTCCTGCCACAAGACAGGCAGATTATAAAAAAAAAAAAAAAAAGTTTAGAACCAGTGATGCTGAACCCTACAGCAGCAAAAGATATCCACTGAATTCTGATTATTCCACTCGAAAAGATTTCTTTCAGGGCTAAGACTTATTTGGAGAGGATTTTTTCTTTCTCTTTTTTTTTCCACCCCAAATGACCAATATAATATGTCAGCATATACTTCAAATAAAGGAATACAAACTGCAAATTACAACTGTACTGAACAAAAATAAGGGGCCAAGTTCATCCTCAGCAGAAATGCAGTAATTTTTGTGAATTTATACCAAAAATTAATTTATCCTCTTGTGTTCGGTAAAAATAAAGAACCATAATAACATATTTAAGTAAAATTACTGCATCTGCTTAATTCCCCAGCTCACAGAATTTATGGCCTGCTGCACAACTTCCTTGGCCAGCAGGTGGTAAGACCTTCTGTTCAGCTCCGAAGCCTGCGAGCCAAGCACACTGATTGGTATTGAATTCTTTTTGCCTTTCTGTAGGCAAAATAGGCAGAGGAAAAAACAAAAAACAAAAAACAAAAAAACCCCACAGAAATGACATCAAGACTTCAGAGATAAGGGAGACCTTAGAGCCCAGACAGTACCCGTGCAACCCTATTGTATGGAAGCAGGGAGAAGGTAAGGAAAAGAAGTTGTGGCCCCAACTGCCTCCTGACTTGTAACATGAGGATAACATTTTCTCCTCCCAGTCATCTCGTCCTCTACCACCACACACAGTTCTACCACGGCAAACGTTAACATGAGCGCACTACCACCAGGCAGGGGGAACAACCCCTTTTTCAGGGTCCGTTGCAGACGGGCATGCGATTCTTGCCAAGCACATTCACTGGTGGTCCTCTGCACATGTAAAAGCTGCCAACAACAATGTGGGACCTTTGTAGACTGGGGAATTTTGCTGCTGAAGCATCAATGTACCTGTCGTTACACATTTCAGTAGAGGCCTCCCCAGCTAAGGTTCATGAGTGAAATTTCAAGCAATCGACCCTTTCAGGGTTATCAGAGTTCCTGCAGGATGTTTAACATTGCCCTTAAAACTGGTTTGGATATACACTCGTGCTCAAAACACTGGGTTCAAATGCAAGCTAGTTCACCCATCAGCATTTTCAAAGAACTAGAGAACTATCTGCCTTCCAGAAATTCTACAGTGCTTCTGAAATGCATCGTGACTCCACGCTCAGCTGCAGGTTTAGAAGATTTGCATTTGCCTGTGCCAATTTGCACAGAAATACACACTTGTTTACAAAAGAGCTGTGACAAATTAAACAAAACTGTTCTGTGCAGAAGAGCAGAACCATGGAAGATTACACGTTAAAAAAGATCTCTGGAAGTAGTCACCTGGTCCAAACCACCACTTAGAGCAGGGCCAGCTCCCAGCGTCCATTAGGTTGCTTGGAGCTTTGTCCCTCTTTACAGGAATACACAGTTTGATCCCTGCAGGGTTCCATTCCTCTAGCAGATTTAAGGTTGGTTGTTTGTTTTTGTTGTTTTGTGGGTTTTTTGTGGTGGGTTTTTTTGTGGTTTTTTTTGTTTGTTTTTTTTTAAGTCTTCGAGCAATTACTTTGCAGTATTTTCTGTGGAGAGTATGTACTGGAGTTGGCCGTGTTTCCTAGCGCTTCAAGAATTACAGGCTGGCAACTACTAAAGGCTTTTGCTTTTTCTTTCTCACAAAGAAGAAATTCTCTTAAAGCAAACACAGGGAAGACAATTAACTAGAATAACCAGACTCTCTCAATGTCTGTGTTAATCCCTAACGTGGATGGGAATTAAGAGAACTGGTAAAATAGACTGTTTGCAATTAAACCCCATTTTTCCCCTTGTGGTAGCTCTGTCGGACTGCATGCTCTCCTCTCCCAGATGACGTAGTACTCAATAGCTAGGTGATATTTTGCTGCCTTTGCTGTGCTTCCATAACACCCAGGAGCTACGACTTACAGGGGAAGATCAGACTAAATGACCACAATTTGTGTGGGAAGAATACAACTGGGAAAGCCACTGTAGCAGTTCTCAAACATGAATGAGTCTACTGCAAAATGATCTCTTCTCCATATCCAGATGGAATAGGGTAAGAATAAATAGGCTTAAATTGAAGCAAAATAGAAACTACAAGAAATTTTCTCCTGCTACAAAAAGCAGAGCATAGGAACATGTCGCCTAGGGAAACCATAAAGCATTCATCATTGGAGTTTTTAACTAGCAGCTAGACAAACACTGGCCAGGAACAACAAAAATACAAATAGTCCTACCCTGGTGAAGGGATGCAGACTATAAAGCCTCTACGTATGTACCACAGCCCTACTGCTGTATTCCAAAGCACTCACACTATATTTTTATCCAAGGCCATGCAAATCTACTAATACAAGATAATGAGTCGCATAAAGAGAAGCACATAATTTTGGTGACTACTTTTTTTCAGTGACAGATATCACAATAAAAAAAAAAAAGAAAGGATCTACCTTCACTATTAAGTGCTGGCTAAGTTTTCAGGACTGGTTATCTGAAATTCCACCTTTTTATTTCAAGGAAAAGCACATGTTGTTTTGAAACAAACTGGACAACAGATGCAATTGCCCAGTGACATATTTATAAATAATTTTCAGAGCACAATAGTATTAGATGGTAGTCCGGGTGGCTGTAGCAGCATTATTAATGCACAGTAACAACCTCTGTGGGACAAGTTGCCAATTCTAATTAAAAAGGCAAAGATTTGGTATGCACCTAAAATCTTCTTTGACTCTAAGCAGCAGTTGGCAAGCACCGCAATCTCAAATCACTCCTCGTTAGGAAAGACAAATGATCAAGTACTGAAACTAACAAAATTTTGGGCTGGGTTCTGGCCATCTTTGCAGCTTGTCAGAATTGTGAATAACTAGATAATGGCTTTAAATATCAGCTGGCTGCTTTTGGTACGATGCTTGTCATTTCACTTCTTTTCTGTTACACACAGGATGATTCATCCCATAAGGTTTTATTATGCTGCATTTGGTTGTTTTGTTCTACCAAACTACAACAGTTTTGGCAGGCAGACAACCGACAAATGAAATTATTGCTAATATTATTACTAATGGTGGCATTTGAAGCTACCATGGAAATGTTAATTGTGTTTCAGAATCCAGAATTGAGATGCCATTTAATTCAGATCATCTAGCTGCAGAGCACCATGTGGCACAGCAAAGATGGCCTGCTATGACCAGTCGGCACAATCTGTTTTCAGTTTAAACTTAATTTAAGCACTTGAAGACTACAGACAATGTCTTGAGACACATGGCAAATTATTTACCTTTTTGGTCAGTGAATCATCCGAATCTGACGGCATTCTTGTAGACACATGAAAAATTATTTCCACGGTAGAGGTAGCATAATAGGGTGCTGTCTGTCCTGTGCTGCCGTTGCGCTGCAGGCCGCCCATAAACCCGCCATGTGTGGAGAGATCGACCTGGTTGATTGATCAAAAGGCATAATAAGAAGAAATTCAGAAAGGCTGATGAAGCAGTAGTATTTGTTTACATATCAAGACTTGGCCAATATACCACTCCAGAATTCTGTGGCCATCCCAACAAGGAGTCCTCCCCTATGAGTTTGTGATCTTGGTGTTAAGTTCCATTTCCCGTTCCTGTATGTGATATTTACAAAAAGTAAACATCTCTTAGCTAGGCATAGGATTATTCTGGAAGATTATTCAGAAGAAATGCCTCTCTGAAGAGAGGCTTGTGTCCCAAGAGCTGGTTTGTTTTCCCAGTGGCATCAGTCTACCCTGTAGACGTTTATGTCACTTAAATCCTTAGACGCAAAACGCAGCTACTTGCCAAACCCATAAATGTTCATGTCATTTAGGTTACCGACACACCACCACTTCAACACAAAATGAACCCAAGCATTTTTGTGCTTTGTAAAGCAGTCCTGTGGTTAGGTAGGTGGTCTCTGACCAGGTGAAGAGGTAAAAGGAACTAAAATTAAGGTAAAATCGTGCTATAGCTGTTAATGATGTAAAAAGCAGAAATGTCCCGCTGCAGCACCTTGGATCTGACAGAAACAGGAAGGATGAATTCAGCCAGAAGCAACATGTGGATTTACAACATTCAGCTAAAAATGTGATCTTTTAAGTACTGCTAAATAGTAGTTTATATTAAAATTTAAGTTTTTTGGCTTGGTTTTTTTGTTTGTTTGGTTGGTTTTGTTTTGGTTTTTTTCTTTTTTATGATTAAAAAAATATGCAGTGATGTAAGCAGTTTGGTTTCCATTTACCTATTTTAACCAGCTTATATTGATTCCCATAGGTTTTTAGATCAAGCATGTTAGCTTGCCTAACTTGATGACTCTTACCTCCCAGCCCAGTCCAGCCACAAAATCTTCATAAGCCTGGCTTCCCCTTGCATTGGAGAGTATTGAACACTTGTCCTCCTGTCCCTCCGCGATGTAAAACACTGCAATCTTGTGAGTTTCACGGCTGTAATCAGACAAAAAGAAACACAAGTTAAAGAAATTTTAGTTTGGGATTACTTTTTAGATCACCTGCATCAAAAGACATGGCCAGGAGACAGTGTTTAACGCTGCATGCCCACTTCTCTTATGCACACAAAGACATCGCTCCATTTCAGTTGCAGAAACGTATTTTCACCGTTTCTACTCCCCATGACCACACTGCACATACACCACAGGTCAAAGAGCACAGCCAAGTCTGTTCCTTCCACGTCTCAGCACAAGCACTGCCGACCAAGTTCAATTCCATCTGTGCCACCTTGTCAAGACAGGCAGAATGCACAGGAGTTAACTGAAGCATTGTTTGACCTAATGAATTTTAATTATAGGGTGATGATAATAGGAGAAAGAAAAAATATGATTGACTTAAAGATCCTGGGTTGAGCTTTGCAAGGCTGACAGTGACAGCTGGCTTCTTTGGAAACAAGCTGAGTGGGTTTGGTAGGAAAATTGTTGGGATGCAGGAAAATCTGAACTCTGCAATGCTACAGACATTTTTCAAATAGCTGCATATCATGCCATGAAAAATAAACAGTAAAAAAAAAAATTGTGGAACTTCTTCCCTCCCTTCTCAGCTAGATGAATCAGAAACTAGGTTGCTATGTCTTATTATTGCTGCTGATTTTGCATTCTATTTATATATAGTGCCAATGAAAGTAGCTTATCCATTCAGGTTCCAGAACTCTTTAGAAACAACCTATCCATTTTTCATACAAATATCTGTATTGCTGGCACACACAATTTTAGTGAGGTTTTGGTGATGTACTTATTCTCAGTTTGGTAACATTAACCTCATCAAAAGTGTGTTCAGCAAACTTTACCTACCATTGGCGGGAATCCAGATTTTTCAGTTCTCGCAGTAACTTTGAGTTTTTCTTAAGAAGATGAAAACTTTTTCTATAAAGAAAGATATATAAGAAAAACAAAAAAAGAAATAAAAACACTTGAAGGAAAATGCAACAGACTACAGACACAGTATTGTCTCATTGAAATACCTAAGGGAATCAAATCAGCATGATTCAAATATTGGGGTTTTTTTTTATTAGTACTATTAACCATCTGCAGATGTCTACTTAAAAAAAAAAAATCACTGGATGTGATGGTATGTACAAGTTCAGAAGTATGTTCTGACTACCACCCAGCTATATCATTCTCACTTTCTTAACTATGTATACATTTGGGAGTAGAAGTGAGAAGAGCAAGAGTACTGTAAACATGTTCTTTATCCTCCCTTCCTACCTTCTGTCCCAGGAGTTCATTCCCAAGTCATTTAGCAACAGCCGACAGAAATAAAAGGATGCTTGAGGTTCAGCAGGACGTGGCTCTTCTTGACGAGCCACCTTCATACTGAAGTCCGAGCTGTATTTAAATATATGCTCTTTTTCCTGGGTGCTCTGCCTCATCAGGACTTCAGTGATTGCATTCTCCTGGTCATAGCTCATCCCAAAGGGGGGCGGTGATGGCTCATTCAGCTTTCGCTGGGGATGTAAAAGGCATTCTGGACTGGTGTTGCCAATCTTCTCCAGCAACTGATCAAGAGCATCTTCTCCTTCTTCCACCTGAGAAATGTCTTTCTGGGAAATGAAGTGGTGCTCATGGTTGTCCGAGATCACAAATGCGTTCGTCATGCTCTGCCTTGGAAGGCAGCCCTCCAAAGGTCCATACAATATTCTGCCATCCCATGAGTACTTCCCTGAGATATCTCTGACAATTACCCTGACGTCCGAGGGGGCTGCTGCTCCTGCCTCAGTGTCTGTCGTCTTCTCTGCGGGGATTTGGAGGTAAGATATAAGAGTACTGTCATTAAACACAAAGAGCTGCAGGTTGGGACTCCGGAAGACTTCTGAGGAGAGCTCAGAGGACTCCACGTAGGAGTTGTCATGGTTCTCGCTGAGGAGACTGTGGAGAATGGCAGGGCCTCCACTGAGTGGGTAGTGGCTCAGGTGATTCACCAGGTGAGTCATAACCATCCGCGCCGTTAGAGGTATCAATTCTAAATTCCGCCTCCTTTTTTCTAAGGGAATCAATGAAAGGATACTACATCAGTTACAGCACCAAGAGGCAATGAAAAAGAGAGCATTTGCAAATTCCTGTCATGTTTCAGAAGCTGGCTTGTGTTGTCCTCCTAATCCTTCCTAAACAAGAAACTTTTTACAATCACTTTCCAAGAAATTCTACCTGTCACACGCATTTTTATTTTGTTTTACCATGTGCCCTTTGACATTTAGCCTACTGTGACACCCAGGTCTCCACACAACACACAGAAAAGCCCTGCACTCCAATCCCACAGTGTCTGCTGTCACTAGTTTCAGCAGGCAGGTTCAGGTGTTTCTCCTCCTCACCACCTGTATCCCCACAGCCATCCCCACAGCAATTGCAGGAGGGGAGGGACAGGCCACAAGAACCAAGAGGTGAACCAGAGATGCACACAACAACCAGCGCTTCTCACCCTTTAGCAGCACGCTGGTGAAGTTTGGTGTACGAGGCAAGAAGAAACCTTCTGAATCCCGAGATGGGATCAGAATTCTGAATCTCAGAGCAGGCAAATTTATCAATTAAAAAACCTGATAAACTGATTGTGCTCTGAGTTACACTGGTATTCCAGAATATTACCCCTTTTATAGCCAGAAACCACCTAATTTCAAGGTTATATTCATATTAATTTTAAAACCATTTTTCTTTAGTTTATAGCGTTTTCCTCTTTCTTTGGTATTTATACCTTCTAATGCACTTTTAAACAACAGGTATACCCCTTTTCAGCCTTCTGCTACCCTCAAAAAAGCACAATACTTCAGCCTCCTCTCAAGAAAAAGGGCGCTCTATTACTTTTCCTGAATCCCCTACTAGTAAATCTCTGTATTAATCTTTCTCAAAACCAAGCAAACCAAAGAACTTGTGGGGCACTAACATATGGAAGATGACAAACATCTTGTTCTACCTAAAATGACAAACTTTATCTTCCTGTTACAGCGTGCCCTGCTCAGTAAGAAATCTGTGTCAACTAGGTTTTAATTTATTTAACCTTTTAATTAAAACTAAAAGCACATGCACAAAACCAGAGAAAATAAACTGTAGGATTGAAAAGTTGTACAGTATCAAGCCCTGAAAATACTCTTTTTAAAGCACCACTGCCCAACCAACATCATCTCACACAACTCATTGCATCTATAGCTTTGATTCTGCAGAAATAGGTTAATGCACATTAATATATGAAATTACTTTAAATGGACATAATGCATAGTTGAACAGCCATTGTTTTAAAGGTTATTCTTAACAAGTGTTTGAAATATTGATAAATTTTTTCATATATTTGGCTGTATGCTTTTAAGTTGACTTAAAAAGTTAGCAACATAACGTAGCTGGATCCAAATAACTGCTTTTCACTTTAGACACAGGTAGATGGTAAAGCAGCAGGACATTTATGGCATATTTATGCATCTGCAGAATTTGGTCCGAATTACACATGCTCCTCTCAAATGACTCGGAATAAGTAAGTTATCTAGAACAGAGACATTTCTGTTGACAAAAAATTAAAAATAAATCAGGAAGTTGAATGCTTCTGAAAGACATTTTATTTGGGGCTTATCCCACTTCTTGAATTTAATTCCATGTATCAAATTATAAGTAATACCAAAGGCAACATCAGCTTCTCTGTCTGTTCTACCTCTGTACCAAGTTCTCGCTATACAGCACCTTAGCATCATTTTCTTTCTCCTGGGATCTTTGTAAACAGCCATGTCAGCAACAAACTCAAAAGTTCTACTAGAGAATCAACTGACATTCATCAAAAAAGGGTGCTGCCTAGTTTTCAAGGAAGAGTTGCTACACACAGCAAGGAGAAGCACATTTTCAAGGAAGGGATGTAACCTGGAAAGCTTTATTTCACTTCCTAGCTGCTGAACGTTGATGTGCTGGTCCTCACCATGCTCTGTGAACCCTCTTACCCTCGGCGACAGTGAGCAGGTTGCCCAGATCCGTGGAGGAGTGGCACTGGGCTGGCTCGGAGCTCTTGATATTCCCCAGTGGCAAAAACGGGTCATAATTGCTGGATGAGAGGTCAGCCAGGCTCAGCACATAGTGGCTTTGCTGCGTGTAGGTGCTGGAGCCGTTCACACAGCAGTGCAGGACCTGCAAGAGGACAGGCACGACACTGCAGAAGTAATGACACTTATGTCACAGTACCCACTTAAACACACTCAGTGAGCAGTGACCCACCACAAACTTCAGCTTGCGAAAGCCAGGACACACTACAATAAGATATCTGTGTCTAAATGCAGCATTTTTAAAATAACGCTCTTCGTTGGCACTTATTTTGTACTTTAACAGCTCACTTTGGGACTTACTGTGTATTTTATCAGCCCATTTGAAATAATTCAAGTATTTCTGCAAAGATTATTTTTCCTGGCTTGTTGTTTTAAGCGTTTTAGCTTCCTCCCTTCACCATCCTCTGTCTGTTCTGCATCTCTAATCTTATCATCTTAACATTTTGCACCTTCACTTCTCATCTGTACAGCTTGCTAAAAGTGCTTCTGAGCCTAACAGGATCTGTGAAATGCCTCTTTATAAACACCTAGACATGATACAACACACTCATTCCTCATACATACTCTGTAAATATAGTCCAGGAGAGGAGCTTTGGATGCATGTTGATCTTCAAGAAGACCAGCAGACACTGGCTCCAGCAGCATTTTCATGGGCAATGCCATACACCAATCCAACAAGCAAAGCAGCAGTGAAACTATAAACTAAACAAAACCGTGTTAACACAGTATTAATGTATATTCTACTCAATTCAGCAAAACTTGAAGGTATGAGTTTGAAAGTTTAAAACAGGACTCTGGGTCAAAGAGACTGTGTCTTGAACCCCATGAAGACAGACCGGAGGCTGCTCTGTCCCGTGACATACCTTTTTATCTGCTTCCACTGACGAGTACTCAGCACTCGGCAAAAGAAATGCAATAGTGGCCACGAGGATCTGCAGTGAAGTAAACAAAATTCTAGAAAGGCACTTAACTCCTACTGCTGTGAAGATGGAGCATGAACTTCATTTGAACGGTGTATGAAAGAGGTTAAATCCTCTTGGGAGCATCTAACTGCCCTTGTAAATGTTCAAGTGAAACAACAAGTTCTACTGAGCATTCTGGAAATAAATCACTACAAATGAGAGAAGTACACTAGTCCAAGAACTACAGCAAGCATATCTCCTGACAGTAATGGCAGAAGAAAGAAAAAGTTAACTAAGTCACAGTTACAGAAGCTTAGGTAAGGAACTAAGGAATTAAGACAACTTTATAATTTCCATACAAACACTTCAAAGAAACTGACGTACTTCAGTAATTTTCCTGGACAGAGAGGATTCGTACTTCTGAAGCTTTTGCCAGTAAGAAACCAGCAGCTGAAGAACATCACAGGCTACCTGAGCTACCAGCTTATTAGAAAACTGGAAGAGAAAAAGTAACAAGAAGCCAAATAAAATATCCAGACACAGTACAATGCATTCAGTTTTTCGACTTTTTAAATTATTTCCATCTACCCAAACAATAAAAGCCATTAATGATGCAAAATCACATCACCAGGATTAGGAATCAGCAGGTTTGACATTATCTATGTAACCTTAACTCAGTCTGTTGTGCAAAGGGCCTTTAGGTACATCATCACAGGCTATTTTTACAAGTATTTTGCACTTATGTATAGGAGAACACCTTGCCCCCCTCCCCGAAGAAGCATGCACATACTCTGAACCATGCTCACTGGAGCTTCTAATGACACACAAAGGTTCAGAACTGGGAGATATCTTTGTGAAGATGGTTAATGCCCTATCACTAATACTGTGCAAAATGTCCTGAGCAGTCATGTCCTGTCAGGGCTTTAAGCACTAAAAAGACAAACCAGCAGACTGTGCTCTGCATAACCAGCAATGATTTAAAAAGTAAAAATGACAGTTTTTACACAATGCTCATTGCTTACAGAGACCATCAGTGGAATACCTTCAGGGTGACACCTATGACATTGATGGCTTCCTTCACTTGGGGATGGTTGGTGCACTGCGTTAGCTCTTCACATATCCAAACTCCAAGGCCACAAATGGCTATGCATCTTTTTTGAAAAAAGGTGGTTTTGTCAGAAGTTTTAGAAGAATATTTAGGGAAAAAAAAAAACAAAACAAAAAACCCCAAAACAAATGCCCAAACAAAAACAAACAAACAAACAAACCACAAACAACCAATAAACAGAAAGACACGCACAAAGATGCTATCTCTCTTTTCCCTCTTGCACATCAGGCACAGAACAGACCTTATCTTAATCGGGCAAAAGTGAAGAAATCATCTAAGAGCAAACCACAAGGCAGCAGTAACAATTCAGCTGTACAAGCACCAGAAATAAATAGCAAGACTTCCCCATTTTCTCATTTCTTTTACTCAATATTTTACCTTGCAGCTTCACTTGGCTCCTCTGTAGCATTCTTCAATAAAATATTTATGAGGTAACACTACAATAATAAAATAAATTAGAATAAGCATCTTTTTAATGCATCTGCTTTAAATAAAGTCGTTTAATTTTGACATAGCTACAAGTGAAATAACTTTCATTCTCTGACTATTCTATGTATCCGAGCTTTGTTAATTTTATGGTACGTGTTAAGCAAAGCAATGCTTATCAAATGAGCACACAGGGTGTGTGCAGTTGTGGGGTTTGGAGGAGGAAAGACTTATTTTTTAAACAAAAAGGGACATTAAGAATGAAGTGACTGAAAAGTAGAAATATGTCAGCTTACCTAAGGATTGACTACAGAAATGTAACTTTACCTTCACATCTGCAGTCCCTGTGATGATCTCACCAGCTTCTGAAATGGGCCGCAGCAGTGGGATTTCATGGTAGATATTTGGAAAGCAAACCAGAGAACCAAGGATGGTCTGTGCTTCTGAACGGGGAGCCTGACAGAAGAAAAGCAAACCAAAATATTTGTAAAAAGCTTTATAGAGTTATGAAGACAATGTAAGCTATGAGGCTAATGCATATCATAAATACTAAACGTGCTGTAGTCACCATGCATGTTTAAAGTGTCCTGTGGAATACATCCTGGCAGCTTCTCCTTTACAAGTGTAGAAGCAGCTGCACTGAAGTGGTGACTAACACACAGTTACCTGCCCACACTTTTTGCTGCCACCTTGCTCCACTTTTTTTCCTGAGGCAAAGCTTCTCCTCCAGCAGGCACCTGGCCCCACTCCTAATCATAGTCATGTTAATATCCCCTCTGTCATTACACAACCCAACTGTCAGTGATTCACTGTCAATAAAAAAAAAAAAAAACAGAAAACAACAGAATAACCTAAGGAAGTGCTTTGAGTTTTCAGCACTAATCCAGCACTACTGTTAGGTGATCATGTGACTCAAAGGACAGCACAAGGCACTCAAACTGTGTACACGATAAAAACGTGTAGAGATTCCTACCTCAATAAAACCATCAAAAGCACCATGGCATGAGCTATAAACGCATTAACTACTGCTGTATAATCTTGCACAATGCTGAAAATTCAAGGCATGCTAAGTTTTGTGCTTGTAGGAGAAATGGAAGATGGTGTTGGTTTGTTTCGTTTTTTTCCCATGGAAAGTTGAGGATTCACTTCTTAGCACGTTAAGTTTTGGATCTATGATCAAGAAATTCTGTATTTCCAAGAGTTCTATATTTTCAGTATTTGCTCACTGGGAAAAGCTGAGGAGATCCCGAAACCCAAATCCTGCCCTTAGCGAGCTGGCGAGCTGCAGTATTAGCAAGGAGATGATTTCCTAACACTTTGGCCTTTTGATGAAACACCTCTGCAATACTCGTATGTCACCCTACCCTGCGATTTCACACGTCATCTGTCCCAAGAGCCCTGCCTGGCATCACACTGATGAGTCACCACCTGTTTGAGTGAAGCCATCTGGAGCTTGGTGGCCAGCGTGGCCCTCGGAGGCCAGGCATTGCCATACTCACCTCCGGCACATCAGTGCTCAGAACCCTGGCCGCTGCTGTGATGAAGTCTCCGATCAGCATTGTAAAGCCAGGCAAGGCCAGGAAGAAAAACCAGGGTGGGCAGTGCTTTATGACAGTATTCAAGATATCCTGAAAGAAAAATTACCCATTTGAGAATAAATAAGCAGAAACAAAGAAGCCCAAAAGCAGAAGGAAGAGTTTGAGAAGATTTAACTACAGTTTGCCAGTTCCACGTTACTCAAGGTGATAGTTCAGAGCTGCACAGCTCTACATATAACTAATCAGCACATAACGACCACTACTTTCTGCTGCAGATGCATTTAGTAGAAAAAGAGCATTTTGTGTTTTGGTAATATTTGAAAAAACAGACACCCACATCTCTCTGTCCAAGCAAAACTGTTCGCCAGCTCAATAAGACTTTGGATTCAAAACATTCAAACCATTCCTCAATCTAAGATGAAGCATTTTAATCAATCTAAGATTGCATCACTTCAACTGAAGTATTTCCTAAAAATGGTGTAATTCAAAATCCTGTAGCTGTAAACCCAAGCGATGACTCCAATGAGGGCCACCTTTGCCTTGAGGAGCTCAAGGCAGTGGCTGGCAGCAAGTCACTTACTACTGCCAGACTGCTCCAGCACAGATTTCTCAGCTCTTCTGAGCATATATCAAGTAGAAAATTATTTTCCATCTCAGTAAAATTTCAAAGAGAAGTTGCAATGGAAAACCATTTTCAATGCCCACCTTGGTTTTATGACATGTTAAAGATGACTTAAATATAGTCCCAGAATGTGTCCTTAGGCTTGATTTCTACATCAGAACCTAAAGAGAAGTGAGACTCCTTTGTCTCTTTGTGATGACAGAATTTAACAGCACTAGTATATTTCTCAAAGTGCTGCTGAACACCTGGACAGAACCTGTTCAGTGTTCCGCTAAGTATTTACAGCAGTAACATCCTATGAAATAACTGTGTTCTGTATATTAAATAAATCATGTTAGTTTTCAGCATAGTAGCAGATAATGCTTTCACTTTCCTGAATAAGCTAAAATGCCACTCAAGTTAATGTTTAAACTAGTTTTAATCACTTCCTTTGATACATTTTAAAGTCAATATCAGTCAATGCAAACATTCAAAAAGAGGGAGCAGATGGATGCAGTGGCTCATAAAGCGGGTGGTAAACTCACACTCAGAGCAGAACAAAAGACCCACCTTTTTATAATTAAGAGCCCGATGAACACAGCAGGCTTCTCACCACACAACGCACCTGCACTGGCGGATGGAGCCAGGTACCGCGAGGTGTTTGGGCTCTGAATAATTGGGCACAAGGCTGTGGAACGGCAGATGGGAGCACGTTCCTGTTGACACACGCCACCATAAAAGAGCCCTTGCTAACCTGGCCTGAAAGGTAACTGAGTGTCGGCAGCACAAAGCCCTGCTGCGAACAGCAGCTTTCACTCCTGCCCTCAGCCGTCAGCCCCATCTGCTAAATACCACTGTAACGGTCACCCAGCTTCAGTGGCTCTTAACTCTTAGCTATGCTCATCGTGGAGACCTCTTGGAACAGGAGGATTAAAAGAAAAAAGTAGCTGCAAACACGTTACTTTAACCATTAATACCACTGAGTTTACAGCACAGCAAAATTAATGCAGCTCTAACAAATACTGCCACAATCCACACATTCCAAACAGCTGTAAGGACCTGGCTGCATGGATCTACTTGCAGTTTAAGAAATGCTCTACTGCTAAAATAGTTTTCCATAGTAAGAAACCTTTGCAAAATTTATTTGGAAAAGCTAATGAAGCAATCCTCAGTTTCTCCTTCTTTGTTACCTAGTTTGGAACTGAGTTAGCAATGTATGAGCACGTAGGAACCCCAACGAGAATGTGTTCAGCCCACCTTTCCATTAGTTCCACTGACATTTTGCAGCCCAAGCGTTGCAGTATAAACTTGTGGTAGTTTAAGTGACTTCATTTAAATTAATACAAACCAGAATGTTTCCTGACTATAATGTGTCCCGACTATAATATTGTTGTTCTGCTTGAGCTTACTCCAGACAGAAGGGACAGGGAGGAAACCAGGCCCCAGAAAGGCTCTTAAAAGTAAATCCTGATGGTTTTTCTCCCACTTCCCATCCATGCACATCCCAGCTAACAATAAAAGTGGGATTTCACACAGCAATTCAGTAGCATTGCGAGCTTATCAGAAGAGTCAGGCTTATGAGAAAGCACCGAGTGAGAACATATGTGCTATCAGTGATACTGCAAAAATCAGGTAATTCAAACAGAGGCGAGTTGTTTCCTTCCCTCCAAAGCGCTGCTCTCTAAATGTAAACTCTGTTCAGCAGCTTACAGCCTGGTAAATGAATCACTTTAATTGAATGCTATGTACACAGTAACTGGAAAAACACAAGCAATAAGAAAAACATATGGCAATGGCAATAGAAATTGGTTTACTCATTCTGTACAGTGTTGTTTCTTCCTTCATAATTGACCTTTAGAACGATAAACGTGTAAAATAATTTTGGTTTATTATGGCTCCAAACCTTTCAGCAATTACACAAAATGAAAATTTAAAAGGAAGTATTCATTCTGGAAGCATTTCCATTGTTTACATAATTGGACAGCTATAATTTAGCGTTCATGTTGTTAAAGAAAAGTGAAAAAAAAGGACCATTATGGACTATTTCAATTCAAAACGATGCTCTGTAGGGTTAAAAATGGGGAGGAGGGGAGAGAAGGGGGCAATCACATGCATCTCTTTCTCAAATGCATTAACCCTATAAGCAGCATAATATTTCAGTATAGGTTAACCTGGTAATCCAACTAACAAGGTCATAAACATCCTCTGAGTAAAAAAACCCAAAATATATATATATAATTATGCAAGTTCACTGAAAGGTCAAATACCAAAAATATTCTTCACCTAATTTTTGTGGAAGCTTTTGCCAGTTACAGGTGTAACCAAATAGCCTGCCATCTGCCTTCAGCACGTTCCCGACTGTCCCTCGACAGGAACAACATGGATTTTTCACTTAAAGTTCACTCTGTTCCTCACCAAGAGACACCTCATTAGGGGCTGAAATATACAGCGCAGGAAAGGTTAGTCATTTACACAAGACTGCAGCAGTAAGGCCTTCATTTTTTATTTTAAAGGAACAAATGCTTCCATTTCCCTATTCCAAGTTCTCCTAGCTATCATTACCTCTTAGGTGAGAGCTAACTTGTCAAAAGTTAAGTTCCAATAAAAAATTACTGAAGGCTTTCAACACCCTCAGAAAGCACATGATTATCTTGTCAGAAAAATCAATTTCAACCTGTCATTTAAATCTAACCTCCAAAAAAGCTCTATTTGCTGAAGTATCTCATGACCAGAAGGCAGTAAGGAGAGAGATTTAAAACCAGAATAACACTGCACTTGTGAAACATGGATAAGGTTATTCACAAGTACTAAAGGTGACAGAGTAGTGCACAAGTCACCTGCTGGTAATTACTCCTTCCTCTCTAAACTGCATTAGAAAGCTCTTGCTTTTATAGTTTTATTAAAACAAAACACAAAAAAGCCAAACCAAACAAACAAAAAAACCAAACCATAACAACAAAAAAAACCCCACCAAAATCAAACAACCCTCCCTGAAGCCCTTGTACTGCAAGAGAGGTGCTTAGATGGCCTACTACCAGAGATCATGCAAACTCAGGAAGCAAAGAGAATTTTTAAGGTTTCTCCCATTTTAGAATACTTTTGATATTTTCACAACCCAGGAGACCATCAGGATTAAAGAAGCACTTCAAATTGGAAGAAATATCTTAAGTTCATGCAGAACAAGATGGAAATATCTGAATACCCATTTGCTCCAGGTACAGAGGTTCAGGTACCAAGAACACAATTACGTACTTCTCTCTTTCTTCCAGCCAACCCTAGCAGCTATTCTACTCCAAGCCTTCCAAATTATCCTGCTACAGGTGAGCAAAGGTTACGCAGGATTTCCTCTGAGATCTTGGCATTTGTCTTGACTCTACTGGAAGCATGCTGTCTGTTAATACTTTTTCAAAGTACTCATAAAACACTTCATGGTGGCACACAGGCAGATTTTCTACACAAAGTGAGATACAGGGAAGATTAAAAGTGGGAGGATGTTTTGGTAGCCATTGGAAGCAAGTCACAAGAAACAAAAATATGGGAATCTAAGCCTTAATAGATTATATGATGATTATTTTCTTTTAAGCGGCAGTCTGGAAAGGAATCTAAAGTGTACTGTGCTTTCTGAAATGCTGCAACACTGTCCTCACGTGCAACATTCTACGGCAGAAATCCAGGCAAGAAGTACTTGTACTTATTCCATAGTGTACAAAAGCAAAGCTGCTCACTCGTTATTCTTCTATAGATCAGGCCTCGATTCCACAGATACTCTGGCAAGCCAGCGTAATTCTACATTTATTAAACTTATTTGATAAATCTCACTGATAATTTTCATTAAAAATGCTTTGTTTATTGCCCAAATCAAAAGGCATGTATAGTTGCAGTCACCGGAACAAGTCAACCACCAGTCTCAACTATGCCTACCTGAGCTGCGATAGGCTATCCCATAGCATCTCCTAAAACTCACACCCCAAAAACATTTTTTCCATAATCTAGATGAGAAATTGGAGCAAGTGTAGGTGAACCACCTCCACTAACCCATAACATGGTAGTGAACATGCAAATTCATTTTCCTTTACACTGGAGGTCTGGGAGGCGAGATGTTGGGCCTCTGTGAACTTCTTTCAGAAAAAAATGGTACAGGAGGAAAATCCTCACCCTGCAGCCACTCCCTTACCCCGTGACCCTGGGTCCCTTTGCAAGCTGGGAAGAATTACAAGGCCTGACAGCAACTTACTCCATGCTGCTGTTTATGGAATGGCTGTCCCACCTGAAAAGGTGATGCAACTGTTGCAGAGGATTGTTCGTTTCTTCAAGCAATGTTTGTTGTTGGACACTCCCAGCTCATTACCTCGCTGGCTCCTTTCTCATCTGCTCAGCTAATTGCTATACCTTGAACTCAGAGTTCCATGGGAGCCTTCTGTAAAATACACTCTTACGTTGCTCTTTTATAGACCCATGAGACAAGTCTGCAAACTAAGGCTGTACTTGTTGGGAATAACACTGCATTAATTTATAACCAAATTAAAAAATGTGTTATTTGGTTTTCTATCAACACCAACATTTACACAACACAGCAGAAAAGTTGTATACTCATTTCCTTAAGGAAAGGGAAATACACTTCAAAAAGAAATATTTCTGATGCTAACTAAAATATTAATAATCACATTCAGGTTAAAGATTTTTCAGATTGTGATTTAAAGTTGCATTAGTCATATATACAGAAGGAAAATTCCATGAGACCCCCCCACCTTCCTCCTGTTGATGTTCCTTAAAGGTGAGAAATTTAAGTTTGTGCTTAGCAAACAGAAACAACCCATGTCAAAAAAAAAAAATCTGCACCCAAGTTTATTTTGGTGTGCAATAACTTGAATCCCAGACACCATGCTTTGGCGGAGGGAGATTCTGCACTGCTATGAAGAACTAGGATCCATGTTCCTGTGATCAAACACTTTGATGCAAATTGTACTGGAAATACAGAAATAGATAAAAGGATCAAGCTTCCCATCAACATGTTACGTGACAATCAAGCTCCAAAGCACCAGGAGTTACCACCTCAACCAGTTTTATAGATAAGGAAAGCAAAACTGGAAGGGCAGGCACACAAGAGAGAACTTGTGGTCAAGTGTGCCACCAAGAGGCAAAAAAACCAAAATGGAGCGAGGAAGAACAAAAGAGCAGCATCAGTATGAAATCCTGGAAGTATGATGGGCAATGTGGGGTCTACTTTCACTGCACAGTCTTCACTTTGTCATCTTTAACTTCTGGATGGTAACTCTGCACAAGGACTGAAATCCAAAGTGCACAGCAGCAGAAGCTTAAAACCTGTGGAACCGTTAACACTAAATTGTGATAAACGGGGTAAAAACCAGCTCAGTAACAACCAACTCCACTTTTTAAAAATCTCCCCATTTCTAGGTAGGAATTGTTTCTCCAGGAGGCAGTCAGTTTTCAAAAAACAGAGCACCCTTTATCTTGGGAAAAGGAATTGCTGATAGCTGAACACCTCTGAAAACCTGGTCATTAGATGAAAATAACTGAAGTCTTAAAATTACTGTCATTTTCCATCCCCATGGCCTTGTGTTGTGGCTGCTATATTGATCTAAGGGTCTTTTTTGTTCCCCCCCCCCCCAGTATAAAAATTAGTGGGTTTTTTTGTTTGGTTTGTTTGGGGTTTTTTTTAATATCTTGTCTACATCAGGCTTTAGAGTTTCTTGAGTTGTGTGATTTATGTGAGAGGATTTAATGCTGTGTGGTTTTTAGAATTCAGGACATCTGATCATAGGCAGTTGTTATCAGTGGTTTTTCTGTAGGGGTGTGAAGTTACTCTGTACACCGAGCAATGTTAAACTGTCTGAAATTTGGGGGGCGTTAGTGACATGAGAGAGAAGCGACCTCTTCATTACTCTCAGGTACTGAGAGTAACAAAAAGGGGAGCTCCCACTACATTTATTTTTTCCCCATTTGTGCTTCACAAATTGTGGGTGCTTATGTTTTTCCCTAAGTTGCAGCAGCAGCAGCCAGGACTCAGGTTTTTTTTCCAGGGGAAAACAACCAACCAACCAACCAACCAAACCAAACCAAACCAAACAAACCAAAACAAAAACAACAAAAAACACACAAACAACACCACCTGGTTTTTTTTTTTCCTTCATTATCTATTTAAAAGGAAGACTTGCCCACCGTTCTAACTTTTCAGGAAGGGGACTGAGATTCAGGGGGCAAAAGTCTGGTACCACGTCCTTATTCCTCTCTCTCACCTCAGAAATAACCAAACCTGTGCACATCTCTTCCTGCTGGGTTACTAAAGCACCAGAGATCACTCTGAGAAGCAGCAGAAGTGACCACTCCAGGATTCACGCAGGAGTCCATGTGCCCTCTGCTGGCACCAACAGCATAGCTCTAGCCATTGCTCTCCTCAGACTATTTTAAGGAAGAAAACTCACTCCTACAGCTATAAAACATAGAAAAGTCTTTAGCTATTTTCTATTTTGTCTAAAGAGTATTTCTTACAGTTTTTATAAGTATGTAGCTGTTTCTGTGGCCCAATAATCATCTTACATCTCAACGGATTAAGTCTTTTCCTCATATCCCACTTCATACTTCATTAACTATGCCAACCCAGCACACAGGGACCTAGAAACAATCTTTACCCACAGAAACATAATGCTTCAGGAGCACTTGGTTATGGTGATAAGATAACCTTGTATCAATCTTCCCTTCAGTCCCCTTTGCACCAGTTAAAAGGAGCTGCTACAAGAGTTTTAAACATCCCCTGAAGGACTAATCTTGAAGGGGAAAAGTCAACCTTAATCCCAATTTGTGAGGATGTCCTTGCAAATGATGGCACAGGGCATTCAGAGGGGCATGCTGAGAGCAGAGTAAACCAACAGAAAGCTCTTCACAACCCTTCTTTTGCCCAGCATCACATCTCCAGCACTTTACCTTGCAACAGAAGGTGAAAACGTGTATGGTGAGCTGGAAGTAGCTTCTACTGCGCTGACATTGTAAATAAGGTGAACTAAAGACCAACTGCAGTGGCTGCTCTGGAAGCACTGACTTCAGTGTCACAGTTTGTACAGGAACGTGGTAGGGCTGCAGGACACACAAGGCTCCCGCTTTAGGCTGAACCAAGCAGCACAAGACTGCATATCAACTGAGTGTTTGAACATTTTTAACATGAGTAGTTTGACCCAGCTTAATAACTGTGCAATGCAGGTGGACAGAAAATCACCACTGAGATTACATCTCAGAAATGTCAGGAAACAAAAAGAAACACTGACAAGTGTCTGTGATACAGCTGTAACAATAAGGTACAGCTTAAAGAAATAAGTCATCATAAAGAGAAAGTTAGGACTGAGTAATCTAAAGAGAGGTCCAGACTAGGCTACACAGGATAATGTCACACAACCATCGTGGCAAAGCATTGCTTCCTTTCTGCGTCAGATCTTCCAATAGGAAAATACAGACATTTCTATCAGCACACAATAATAAATGTAATTTTTTAATCAAGTAAAGCTTGTACCTGGTCTTCACTTGTTAAACCAAGGTGCATCACAAAATAAAAATGAACCAAGAAATCAGTGTTTGGCAGAACATCTTGGCGCCTAGTCATCATAGCACAGATCAGCCTGTACGCCTGAAGTTTGCCCTCCTTGTATTCATTTGGCAGAGTGGTTGCCTGAAAAGAGCAAAAATCTTGTATTATTACTTTTTTTCTTTCTAGTAGTCAGCTAATGCAAAATGATACCTTCAGCAGATTTTTCCATACAGCAAATTTATTTCATGTATTTATTAAAATAGATTTGAGTCCAAATAGCCTTTGGAGGGTATTTGTCACTTAGTCAGCAGTGATTGCAAAATTAAAAATAACACAACTAAATGCACACACAAATTCAGTATCAATATCAGATGAAAATACTAATGTGTATAGTGCAAATAATAACAACTCACCCTGAACAACCACGATGCAAATATTCTGAGAGGAGGAATCAGGACAGGAGGAGAGGGAGTAGACTGATTGTCCACACTTATAGCAAGATTGTCCCGTATCTAATGTTTTTAAAAGACGAAAGTTAATAAAACCGATAGCTTACTTTATTAATGCTCTTGATTTCATGTTATTACTTCTTCATTTTATTTATTTTAAGGCACTACACCTTGCGCTATACAGAGCTTCTAAAGGCAGAATTCCCAGGAAAGCTTGTTGTGTAGTACTTCCCTGAGGCCTAAGCAAATATTACTATTTTAGGTTATACCATGGGCTGTTGCACCCAATACCAAGGGTCTGCGGTATTACAGCCTATATTTTCTTTGGTACTTCTCATCCCCCCATTTAAATTAAATAATCTAAATTCTCTTGTCATTGCACAGGGACCTTCTCTACTGGGGATACCTACTGGAAAT
The DNA here is from genome assembly GCA_024605025.1 of Megaceryle maxima. Lineage (NCBI taxonomy): Eukaryota > Metazoa > Chordata > Aves > Coraciiformes > Cerylidae > Megaceryle > Megaceryle maxima. The sequence goes on from JANHGN010024558.1 coordinate 36,067, forward strand.
CAAACAAGATTAGCTTTCTTAACATCAGAATCGTCCAAATCTCATGCTTATGTTCCAGATGCTAATATTAAATCAAATTAAATAATATTTTTTGCAACAAAGGACAAACGATTACAATTAGATGTAAGCATCATATACGATACCTTTGCAAGTTTATACCACAACTCATAAAGATATCCAAAAACTTTTGCATGGATTTTAGGTGACTGTATATTGTTCACATCTCCAAGAATTCCCAGGATTCTCCTCCACAACACAGCAGCAGAATCAGGATGCCAACCAATGAGGCTTCCACCAGCAATTATACTGCAGTCATCAGCAAGGAACTCACTGCTGTCTGTAAATTTGAAGAAGTTCCATTGCCATGAATCAGAAATGCAGCGTAACAATCAGTTTGGTCGATAGCATAGGAATGTTACTCTTTCTAACACTCAAGTCTGGGTTGTTTTTTTAGCAGGGAGACAAATGCAGTTAAATGGAACTTTCACACAGAGATTCATTCAACCAGTAACTGTCTTTTACAAGTAATACTTCTATTTCTCGAAGTCCTTTCTTTAAGATCACACAGTATAAAATGACCTGGAAATGGAACTGGACAAAGCTGCAGTGTGCACTGCTAGTGATGAGGAATCTGTTTAGGCATTATCATTTATCCACATTATGGATGGAACTTGGGGATATGTGTCAAGCGAAACATACTTTTTATAAGCAAACTGAACTGTATAAACTCCTTTGTCAGACAAAAATCTAAACCAGTAAACACATTTTCTAGACTGAAGTACCCGTTAAATTTGCAGTATCTGAAGGACTAAGCTGAAGCCAGCGTGGTGCATCGGGATCCACACAGACATCTGCTGATGCATTAACTTCCTGGTCCTCTTCAGAAGCTTGCCAGGGGATAAGCGCGATCTCTACTTCGGTGTTATAGCCAATGGATGTGTCACTGCTGACACTTGCACCTAAAGCAAGAAGGGGATTAATAAAGATCACAATCCCTGCTTTTACAGACTACATTAGCAAAGCGTGATGAGAAAAGCATCTAAAATATCTGTAACGAGAAAAAAATATTACACTGATTTCAACTGCTACACTTAAGAAAAATACTGTATTTCTTGGAACTCACTTTTTTCTCTCCTTCTGTAATTTCCATGTGATTGCTGCAAGTCTGCTTTCAAATCTAATTCTGCTGTACTACTGCTTCTTCTTACTAGGACCTGCATAGAAAAAACAAACTCATCTCAGCTTATTACCTTTTTGGGAAACACATTATATTTTAGGAAATTTGAGATACACACACAGTCATTAGAAATAAACGACAACTCAGACATTTTCATGAATATTTAGACTACCCAAATATCTTTAAATGCATTAAGGAAACCATCATCCTTTTAATTTCAGTCTTTATCCTTCCTTTCTTAAACTCACACCAACACGCAGGACTTTTTACTTACGTTCTTCCACAAATCTGAAATCATTCAATACTTTCTGAAGTATCAAAAAATCTTTCAGGAAGAAATGAATAGTAGTCTCATGTTTTTTTCCTTACTCTGTTGCAAAACAACCCATGCAAAGACACCTAAATTCTTGTGAATATTTTATAACACGTCCCACTAAACCAGAATGGGGAGACAGGTTAATTTTTAATTCCCCCACCTACTGAGCTTACTTCTGTCCCCTCCCCTGCATCACACAAAGCAGACCAGGTTTTTCTGTCTTTTTGATACACTTTGTTATTCCTCAAGTGATTAATGAAAGCACTCTGCAGAAAATGTCTGGTCTCTCCTCTCTAGAGCTGAGTGTTAATGGTCCTTTAGGTCTATAGATTCAGGAGATACAGGAGAGCCAAGGTCCAAAGATGAGATTCAGCCTCAAGTCCTCCATGTTGTATTGTATTTAGTTCCACAGAGATGATCACCCTCAGACATTTATTATTTCTACTGTTTAGTCAAAAGGTTACATTAAAAATTTACGAAGCTTTCCTATCCTAATGTTAATGTACACAAACATCCACAATACAAACCTGGCAATATAAACTGTGCTAAAGGGAAGTGTTTTCCCCAGTACTTTAAATCATCAAACATTTATTCCAGTGTGCTGTAGCTCTATAATAGCCATGCATTTTTTATATTCTAAAAGTTATTAACTTCTTCTTTATATTTAGTATAAAACCCAAAAAAAATCTTGTGCAAGAGTAGACTACAGCCAGTTACATAAAACGACACGAGCAACTGACCTGATGAGGAGACATGGAATGACCACACCAAATAGCATAAGGACAGGCCACAGGTTAATTCTAGATTCCATGCTACAAATGTGATTGTGGACTTTTCACACTTTTTAATTTCTAGAATTTATAAATATTAAAAGGTATCTGATTAGAAATAAAACACTGTTAGAATCTTATCAATGATCACTTTGTTTTGGCTTACCTGCTGCTCAGCTTCGTGTTCCTTCTTTGTATATCCCTTATTTTCCTGAACTGATTTGGCATCTGAAGTTATATTATGAGAACTTCCAGCCTTTTTACCTAGAAATTTTAGAAAGTGTACAAGAAATACAGACATTCATGGGACCAAAGTACATATCAAATCATATGAAAATTTCAGTTACATCTACACATACGCTTCTTCTATTTTTAGCTAAGTGAAGTAATACAACATTAATATGGAATACAAGACGTTTTGAAAAATCCTGCATAAGCACAGCACACACAATCAGAACAGAAGTAGAACTGTTAGCCTGAATATACAAAATTTAAATGCAAGCCACATAATAATACGTACAAAATGCACGTATTCAAGGTTTCATTTTTAACCATCCTGCTTTATAAAAGGTCACATCCTGCATTTGTGGTCTGTAACTTAAGAATAGTTTCAACAAGGTATCAAAAATATATTTACTGAGAAAACAAGATAAGAAGCATTTTGAACAGAGCTGGAAAGCAAAGTAGATGAGAACAGCATTTATGAGGCCGAACAAGTCTCAGTACTTTTTCTTTGGAAGTACAGTATTGCTGTATTTTATCAAAAGTACCTTGAAAAAAATCAGATGGAAACTGATCTGTAATATCTGAAGTGCTGCTACTTCGAGTTAGCTGCTGTTCTTGGTCTGCAAATAGGCCCGTAGCTTCTGTTCCTGTTAAATTTTCCAGCTGTTGAGATTCTTCAACTTCTGTTGATTTAATTAAAACACAAAATATTTGTAGGTCCTCAGAATTATGTACAGGTGTGAGCTCATTTACCTAAGAAAATTATATGGAAAAGTGGCCCACTGAAGTATTTAAAAATTCCCGAGTCACAAAGCTCCTAGAAGTTATAATTTAAGTTTTAGAAAATATCCTTAGAAAACATGTGAAGTTTAGAGAGAGATGTACAAGCAGTGTGAGCAGTAAAAAGTCTAGAAAAAGAACAAGGAAGTTTGAGAGGATGTGACGAGAACAAAGCCATGTTTTTCAGTGCTATAGACCCAAATTAGACCCTGTTTGTTCTGGAAACACAATAGAGGAAAGGCAGAAAAACTACTATAAATGCAGAGTGCAGAAAAGATGGCTCCACTTGCTGACTCTGCCTCCAAAAATAAAAAAAGGAGAATAAAAAAGGCAACAATTCAAACAGTAAAAAGAAAAAAAAAAGTATGACTCAGGTGTAGTTTGTGAGGACAAACTGAATCATGAAGCTTTTTTGCTCTAACTGCAGAGGAGAAAGGGGCATGAAAATTCAAGTGAGAAAGTGAACTGACATACCAGGGAAGGAGCAACGGGAACTCTTGAGATTAGCTAACAACACAATGCTTCTAGAAATGCATTTCCCTTAGCGTTGCAAGGGGCAAATAAACCAGTACCGCTCAGGATCCCATTCAGTAGCGGTGCTTTCAGTTCTGCTGTGACACTGGTCAATGCCACCTGCCATCCCTGAGGTCATTGCTCTTTTCCCAGAAAGCAGTCGAGGAGGTGGCCCACACACCCCATCCAAGCTGACCCCACAGCAGGACATTCAAGGTGTTCCATCAGCACAGCCGATGCTATTTTCCTTTTTTAAAGAATTATGAAAAATGCTGCTGTGGCCAATCTTGTAAGAGCCTGTGAATTTCTTTTTTTCAATGAAGAACTTGGATGGAATTAAGTCTTCTAGTAATTGAAAGTGTAAACATGAACAAAAGGATCTCTTTATGAAGAAATTAAAATAAATTTTACTTTGGTGACTAGGGAATATAACTAATTTTAATTCATGGCTATCTTTAATATTAAAATTAATAAAATCTGCATTGCTTGCAGTACTACAAACATTTTGTGAGAAATCAAATACTACCTTAGAACTAAGAAACAGACAAATCTCTTAGATTTCCTTCTGGAATCAACATTTACAGGAAGAATTTTTTAGAAGAAAAACACCACATTTGTAAGCACCGATTTGTAACTGACTGTGTAACAACAACTGAAAGAGATTTTTCTTTTATATCAAGTAGTTGGAGCAGCTGCATATTTTGCTTGCACTATCTGATACATTCAAGTATTCAACTAGTTTTTACAGTAGTTCCTTAAAAAGATATTGCTGCTCTTTTTCCTGAAAAGGTGACTTCTTTTGTCAAAGAACCTAGGGCAGAGTAATAAAAAATTGTTAGAAGTAGCCACTTTTTTCCACCCTTTGTAACTTTGAAAAAGGATTAACCTGCTTACCTTTTAATGGCTACCAATATTACTTAACACCATGTTTTTGAACAGATTTGAGGCACAGGAAACAGAAAAAAGTGCAAAACAGCTCATTCCACACTACTAAAGAACAATCAACTGGACAGAAAAGGATTAGACAGACAACAGTTTAAAAATATACAGAACATTTATATAAAAGATGACTTTAAAGTACAGTACCTGACAGTCTGTGAGAGGAAGAAGTGTAAGAGATACCAGGTAAGAGAGAGCTCACAGTGTGAAGCAGAAGAGGTACACTTTTAGTAGCTGGCAAAGCCTCATAAAGATGAGCACAGTTGCTGATAGACTGGCTTCGCTTAGCTTCCAGGAAAAAATAAAGTAATAATTATGTCAGAAAAAAAAGGAAATAACTGGGGTTCTCAATGTCATGATACAAAGAAACACAATGTTTTTTCAGAAGTTTTACAACATTGTCATAAACTTCAAGTCTTCTTCAGAGAAAAGCAGCATTTTATCATCAACTGTATTACTAAAAGTTACACTGAATTACAGAAGTCCCTAACAAATTCATCAGGAAAAAAAACAGAAGCTGAGTTTTGTGTGTTTCTAGTCTTAATTGTGGCTTGGTTATGAAGCCTGAAGCCACAAAAGTGTACTAAATAACCTTCAAATTCTCCTGAATGAGAAGGGAAGCTGTGCAGCAAAGTATCTCTTATTCAAGAGCAGGAGATTTTTCTCTGAAGATGTTTTTAATCCATAGCCCATGGAATTGGAACACAGAAACACGGTAACATGAAATAAAGAGAGATCAAATTCAGGCTGCTGAAATGCTTGAAAAATCAGGTCTCTGTTCAATACCTGGGGTTTCAGTCACTTCCTATCATTCCTCACCCCCATTCTCCCTTCTCCTGGTTTCCTCTTTCCAGAAGTAAGCATAAGAGAAAAGGTAAAGGAGATGCTATACAGACCTCATCATGCTAATAACCAGGAAGTAAATAAAGTGAATAAGAAAGGATGAAATTGTTTATGACGTATCTGCTTTACCTTGTAAAGCTCACAGTAAATATCTAGCTGTGTGAAAGTTCAGAAGCAATAGAGACTCTCTAACTGATGGTAATAAATGCTTTCTTATGAACTAATAAAAAATAGGAATGTACTTTACATCTTTACAAAAAACATAATGTGCATATGACAAACTTGCAATTAAACGTATTTATAAGCATATATTTAGAATTTTCAAAAATACTTTGATTCACACTGGTAGTGGTCAAGACCCCCAGATACAGGTATATAACAACTCATTTAGGCATTTAATTATTAACTTCCACAGCTTTTGGAAGCAGCCACAACTCAAAGGCAGATTTAAAACTTCAGTGTTACTGTTTGTGAAGATAAGCATTTAGTTATGGTCCAACCTGTTGCTCTCTGACGAACAATATTTCTTGCTTTCTCAACTCCTGGGGCCCCAGAGGTGGTAGCACTTCTGAACCTCATTGGCTCCACAACTTCAGGCTGACTTTTCCAGCTTAATGAAAAAGATCTTCCCACTACAGCTGTCTTCTGAGGCTCTAAAATGCCACCTTAGAGACAAAGAAAACAAAATCCTGTAGCATTGTATGTTCTGGCATGTATTTCTGCTGAAGTATGAATGGACACAGAAGCACTTTGACATGAAAAATATGAACCTTTTAAACAACATAGATGAGTTCTTACTATTAATAAAAATCAATTGCTATTTAACGATGTACATCAATTGCAAGGTGGCACATAAACATAGCTAAAATACTGTCGTTTATAATAAAGTTTAATAAAAATACATGAAAATAAGTAGTACATTGCTGACTGTGCCAGACTGCAGCACAGGGAACCATGGTTCATTTCTGCTACACAGAAAAGCTTCATTTTAAGCACTTGCTAAAAACTGATAAATAGCTGTCTTCTACTGACCCCAATTACCTTTCCTCCCACAATGGAGGAGGAGAATACATAAATCCAAAGCACTTCATATTTGATTAAATAGGCTCTTACAAACAGATTAAGTAGTATTTAATGTTAGATTAAATTAAATTAATTTTTAAGATTAAACTTAAATATTTAACTTGTTTGGTACAAAAAGCACTGAAGCCCAGAGACTAACCTTTCCCTCTCTGCTTTTTTTCTTTTTGTTCACTGAGCTTATCCAAGGGTAAGTTTGTCATTTCCACCCCATACACAGTCCTCGCTAGCACCGCTGTCAGAGAGTCCATGATATTGGCCCACTCATTGATGAGCTCCTCCCAGTCCGTCAGGGCAGACAGAATGCTGAGCAGCTCATCCCACAGCTCCCGGGAAATGTAGACACTCAGGTTTGCTCTGATCCAAGCCACAATGAGGGTCTGAGAGAAAAGAAACAAGGGACAATTCATGCATTTCTGTCAAGATGAATTCAGCACACCAGCACCGACCTGCACATTAGCATTGAATATTTGTGACACACAGATTTTATGCATAGCAGGTTTTCATAAAAGAAAACCCAAAACATTCACAGAAATCAGAGGGTAAATATCTGTGAAAGTTACAGATTAAGGAAATCTAAAAATGCCAATACCCACGTTTCAGGTGGTCTGTATGTTCTCTGGAAAACTGAAATAATATACCATATATAATAATAATAAAGATCTGTCTCCTACACCTGCAGAGCAATTGTAGTGATAGAGCTACACCAGTGACACTCAGACCTAGATACCATAGCTGAGCACGTAAAGTAAAATACGATGTATAAATGTCTTCATCTCATTCAATGTGATTCAGTTTTGACTTGCCCGCTGAACAGTTACATCAGGCTTACACTTCAGATGTATTCGTTGAAGATATCCCACAAAGATACTGTGACTGTCTGTCCCACCATGGCTGGTAAGAGAGCCCCGAGGAACAGATCAAATCAATCTGTTTCGCTCTATTAGGAGCAGTTTACAAAATAATTACTTGTGTTACTGCAAAGGAAATTGTTTTTTCTTGTTTTACAAGTAGGTTTCATAGTACTGTGCAATAATACTGAACTAAAACTATGGGTAATCATCATAAAAAAAACAACATACAAAAAACAACCAAGTAAATGAACCCCAAACACTCACTCGGAAAAGTAATCCCGACATGCTTTGAGCAAACATATCCTTTATTTGGTTTTCTTTCGGCTTCTGCAGCACAGCTTCTGTTATTCTAAGAAGTATCTGTAGCATCTGCTCCCTGGTTCCAAAACAAAATTGTACTTTTTGTTACGTGCTTTATGAATGGTACTTGTTAATTTCCATGTACCAAAACCCACTCTCAATTCTCCAATAAGTCTTACTTATTGAGAATGGGATCACACTTCAGACTTCACAGACCATTTGTAAAATAAAATTAGCTGGTTGTGGACTGTGCGAACTCATTTTTGGGAAGGTGAAGTCAGAAATGGAAACACCAGCCACAGCCTGGAAGTCAGATTACAACGATGTAGTCGCAGCAGAACCTGCGATCTCACAAATCAATTCAGAGGCCTGTCACAAGTGCAACTTCCATGGCAATATCTACCCCTGAGAAACCCAGTCTTTTCCCTGCCCAATAATTCTCCCATGAAATTTAACTTGATTATTTTCTCTCAAATGATGCTCACCATGTCTTTTTATCCATTGATAGTTCCATTATCATGCGCCTAAAGATACTCAGAACCGCTTTGCAAGCATCAACTTGCTCCTTCAGAAGCACAGGGACATCAAGGCACGGTTCCAACAAGAAAACATTCGCCGAGTTTGTCAAGAATACCTTCAAGACAGGCATTTACCGTCAGTTTACATGGTGTAAGGAATACAAAAAGTCAAGGCTTACAATAAAATACTTGTCCTCCTCCAGCCACACCTTTCACTTTCCTCAGAGCAATTTTCATGTTTTACCTATCAATTCATTTTTCTGTATTATTCTAGCAAAAAGTCTGGTGGCATTTCAGACCCAACAAAGGGCTTCAGACCCAAGCCATGCGTTGCACCATATGGGGTCTGTAGGTATCTCTTCTCTTTGGTCAGGCAAGAGTACTGCTTCTCCAGCTGCTCATTTCCTGGCAGTATATGTTTCAGCAACCACCAATATTTCCAGTAAATGAGGTTCAATGAAAGTAAATGTACAGTTCTGATTAATTCCTAGTACCCAGAGTAGAAAACCAATGAACCTTCTGTCTTAAAACACAGACATCTGTAGCTTTGACATGGTCACGTGGTTTAATATTAATTTTTAAAAATATATAAATGAAGTGAAATCCTATTTACAAAACCCACCAAGCGCTGGTCATTTTTTTCCTTAATCTCATAGACTGTATCATCATTTCTAGTGTACATTACCTGATTATATAAATTACAGCCTTTCTATACAGCGCACCTGTAACGCAGCTTGAGCACCAGCTTTAACATTTTTGTCCTCATCTTCTAATATACACCCTCTGTTAACAGCACTGGTGAAGGAGTATGTTCTTCCCCAGCTGGATGAGCGCTTATGTCCTGAATGGTCAGAGGAAAGCTTTCAAAAACATCATTCCGTTAGTGACAGAGCAGAAAGGAACATGTCCATATTTATCCAAAATAATTTGAGATGGCAAAAGCAAAAAAAAGGGCAATTGTCACATCCTCCATTCATTTCAGCAAGGGATTCATGTCTATTATCTCTGAACCTCTGAACAGGCCACAACATGGAATTTAATTTTCATAAAAGTTTTAAGAGCTATGTTATTTAAAATATTTTATATCGCATTTTGTAGTCACTGCAGTAATCTTTGAATTGAAGTCTGGCAAAACTATGCACCCCCAACAAAAATAATCTGTTGAAACCTTACAATTCTCATTAAATTTTTACAATTTAAAACTCTTTCTCCACACAACAGAGCTTCCCTTTAAATGGCTTTACTGTCAAAGTCAACTTTTACTCGTGGTTCAATATAGGATACTAAAGAGAATATGCATAGAATTTGTATCTACAGTTCATTTTCCTAGATTAAGGTGTCTGAATCCAAGTATTTCATCCAGCATATACAAATTAGTAGATATTTAAATAACTCTTAAAAGTATTTTCAAGTCTTGATTTTTCCACACCTTTTTTTCAAATTGCTACTGATTTACAAAGCGAGTTTAAAACTTTAGTGATGCATAACAGGCAAAGGGAACAAAGTAAATAACACTGATACCATACATGTTTACCATCCGTTTGCACTGCTGAATCCTCTAAGCTGACCACAGCATCCTGACCCTCCTCCTTCTTATCTGGCTCCTCCATGAACACAGGTTTCTCCTGCAATATCCACTTCCGATACACCTTAACCACTTTTCGTGTTGCAGAGACATCCGAAGGTGGCAATAAAAAGGCCTAAATTGAAAAGTTAACTCGTTTTACTATATATAGGATGGAGACAAGCAGGCACAACTAAACACACCCACACATCAACACCCATAAATAATATAGTTCAAAAGAGAAAGGAGACTTAGTCTTTACTTTTACATCTGTACTGGAAGGAATTAAGATTAATCAACAACCTAGGCACGTTCCTACATCGCTCACAATCCCACAACTACTCATTTCAAATTACTTCCATGTTGTATTTGTTTGGACAAAACCAAAGAGGTGGGGTTTGCTCCTTGCAAGCTCCCTGACCTAGTGTGGATTCATCTCATGAGCTGTCACCAGCCACAGAGGTCTGGCCAGCTAAACCTGGGTACTATGTCACACTGTCTGGAGAAGGCGACTTCACATTTCCTCGTCAGCATGAAGTGCAAACCCCCAGCAGCTGGTTGAAACAGAAATGGAAAGGTTAACAACAGCAAGTTTAAATACTTGCTTCCTCACAGCAAGTGTATGTCAAATCTCTGAAAATGTCTGGACAGACACTGGCAAGTTATTCTAGCACGATGGCTTCTGGCTTTTTCAGTTTCTGCATCCTTAATAACTAAACAATTAAAAATAATTAGATAAACAGCAGCTCATCAGCAGGATGAGTAGGCATTACACAGCGTGCTTTCTAAAAGGCTAAGAAGTGCGGTACAAAGGAAAAAAGAAAAATAACAAGCAGAGAAATTCACAGTAACTATTGAGTTCCTATAAGGGAAACACAAAAAGGGATTTGAATACAGTAATCTGTTACAATTACTGAACACTGATCATATTTAATAGAGATCACAATACTACACCATGTTGGCCTTTGTTCCCTGGAAGCTGGTCTAACCTCCCATCCTCAGAACACGCACCAGGAGAGGGCAGCACGCCACTCACAGGGGTCCTTCATGTGCACAACAATCACTTTCCTGTCAAAGTGAGACCCCACCCCACTCAACAGCACAGCCACAAGCTGTTCCTACACTGTGCCACACAAGACACACTTCAGAGTACATCACATGCGCTCACTCAGCTGCTGGAGAGAATCTCCTGTGCATAGATGTGACCTGGAGCTTCTGACAACCAAACTTCTACCTTGGTACTGAACAAAAAAAAAATTAATTTATTTTTATCCCAAATAATTGAAAAGATGAAAAATACTAGTAGAAGCAATCAATGTTAGAACATGGGGTAAAAGCCAGAGGAGGTTTACGTTGGACATGAGGAACAACTTCTTCCCTGCAAGGGCTGCCAAGGCCTGTCCCAGGCTGCCCAGGGCAGTGGTGGAGTCCTCATCCCTGGAGGGGTTTCAGAGCCGGGGAGATGTGGTGCCGAGGGACATGGTTTAGTGGTGACCTGGCAGTGCTGGGGTAACAGCTGGACTGGGTGAGCTTCAAGGTCTCTTCCAACCAAAAAGATTCTATGTTCAAATAGGCATTAAATACTGACGTTGATCACAGCAACATTTCAAATAATAAAGGTGCAAGCTAATAGCTCTTTAGACACCTTTAAATTGTATCATAATACCACCAACAAATAAAATGGCCCATTCAGATAAGACACGTTGCTGTCTGGCATCAGCAACATGCTTCAATTCTCATAAAAATATCCTAATTTTATTGTTAATGCTAGACCTTAGAAGGACTCCAAACCTAAAAGGTGCTTTTGTTATCAACACCAAATTTGACCAGCTACCTGACCAACAGCCTTTACAGTGTTTTCTCTCATAACCATAACACTTCCTTTAACAAAAATTTTCAAGGAAACATAAGCACTTACTTGTCGAAACACTTCATTAACAAAGTTAACATATCCTCGAGTGGACAAGAGGATTCTCTGCACCATCTCATAGACGGTCCGGTGCTGCTCCTCAATGCTGCAGAGGCTGGAATTGCTGAGCCTTCGGTCGGACAAGGTGCTGCTGTTTGAGTGGCTTCTCTCCTGCTCGCTTGCATGAGACATGCTGGTCTCCAGCTCGGCATTTTTGTCTTGGTTTACACCACCAACTGTCTACAGAGAAAGAAAACATGCTACTAACTAACTGAAATAGTGTGCACCAAAAATCTGCAATACTTAACACAGAACTCAAGACACTAGTGCTCTTTTTCACACAGCACTCTGGGATCCCAGCAGTCAGGAAGTGTCATTTTCAGTCTCACTGCTTGATATGAGAGGGAATTTGGTCTTATGCTCTTTCATGATGTACACTTCAGCCCAGAACAGCCAACTGACTCGTCCACTCCACAGGAAAAAAGAGGGAGGGGGGCATCAGGGCAAGTGAAGGAAGGCACAGACAACACAGAGGAATCTCCAAGTCCCTTTGTTTTTGGGAAAAGATGGATCATACCACGATACACAGCTCATACTCTTGCACATTATTACTCCTGACAATTCTTTGTCAGGTTTTGGTCTGGCATTGCATATATTTTGCAACATCTCAAACCATGTCTGGTTAAAACAATCCAGTCGGAGAGAGAAGACTAAAAATCATCTTCTGAGTTACCAGAAAAACTGTCTGTGGGAACAGCACCGCTGTTTACACAAAAGGTAGAATTTCCAACAAGAAAGAAAAGATCAATTGAAAAAAAAAAAAAAAAGAAAAGGCACTTTCAGTATGTAAGCTACAGTTGGTTGGTTTGGGACTTCAAATTTGTAGAGTGAAGAACTCCCAAAACAACTGACATGAAAATATACAGTTCTACCACAATACTTAATGTATGCTTTTCTGCTAAATCCAGATTGGACAATGACCTACAACTCAAGAGAAGAATATAGGTTGACATACATCCTAAACTTTTAACAGGAAGCTGAAGAGTCTCTTAAAAGAAAAAGGATCTATTGCTATAAAATACATTATGAAGTCCCTAATCCTAGGGAAGTCTCAACCAGCACTTTGGAAATAAAATATTTTTCTAGTATCTCATTGTAAACAGCTGCTACACTCAAGAAACACAGGAAAAGAGAGGTAAACTTTAAAGCTCACCTGAGTAATTTTAGGGACCACTTCTCCTCCATTTTTTGTATTCTGAACAGCAGTTAGGTATTTCTTCTCAAGAAAGAAAGTAACAAGCCACTTAATAAAAACAACTCGAGCTGCCATATATGGGATTTTGGTGCTATAGACATTTTCATTGTTTCGTGTTGCAGTAATGTATGCTGGTCTTGGTCTTATGTCAGGAATATCTGACAAGATAAAAAGAAAAGATACAAAGAAAATCTAGTCTTAAAAAGCTGTAATTGCTTTCAGACTCTGGTTAAATGTATCGAACGTGTCACCAGCAGCATTTTCTCCATGTGAAATAACAGATGCAAAGACTGACTGCTCTTATTATATTAATACTTGCATTCTATCATAAATTACAACTTCTAAAGAAAAGCAAGAACATAAAAGCACAGATCTTTCCTGAAGGTTACAGTTTGTATCACACAAAACAAAGGAAAGCAATAGTAAAGGGCTGCAATAAGACCACCAAAATCTGAAACAAATAAAGAAAATGCATGGGAAGAAGCAGAAGACTGACAAAAGGAGATAGGTTGAGTCATAACCCATTCCCATGCTTATATTTAGGAGAAAAAAATAAAATAAAAATCACTTGTATGTGGCTAAAAAACATGGAAGGCCTGGGTCTCTAGCTGTAAGCACCACAGCTGAAGTGGCACTGATGTGATTTTAGACACTAAATATTAAGCTGCAAAGGACAGGAGTCAGAGGAGAGAGGGGAAGGATGAAGAGGAGGAGGCTGCAGTACATCAGGTGAGCATTAACACCACCACTCCTATGGACTCCGATACAAAATTCGTTAGGAATTGCGGAAAAACGTAAGTATTTCTGAAATAATGTGCTTTTAGTCCTACACCTGTAGATGTAACATCTCCATTTCCTTTCAGCTCTCCCTTCATGATCATTTTCTCTTCAAGAGTAACTAATTCAGCTTCTCCCTCACACTCGGGCAGCTTGTTGGTTCCTTAAAAAACCCGTCAGAGAGGAAGTTCTGCCTTTATTACTGATCACAGGTACAGAGTTCTCACTCACTCCGTACAAATGCTACGCAAGTGGAAACATCCTTGGAAAGGAGAACCAGGCCAGCCCTTCTGCAGCAATGAGCAGCAGCAGCTTCCTGGACTATATCAGAAAATCAAAAGTTATGCTAGGAAGAAATCTAAACATGAGACAAGGGAGGAAAAAAATCCTCATTCAGCACAATTGTAGCGATGTACCAGCATATAACAGAGATTCTACCAAGAACACTCACCATTATTTCTTTTTCTACTTTCAAGACAAAATTCATGACTTACCAAGAACAGGCTTGTAGAGGTTGGTTAGCTTTGTAAAAGATGGGAACAAGTGAGGCAGATAGTATTTTCTAAACAAGGTGAAGAGGAACTTAAACCCAGTGTCTTGGTTCTCCTTATTCTTCCACTCTAAACTTGCAGCCTTTGTCACAGAGTTAAGAAGAAACAAACAAAAAGGTTTAAGTTAATGTGCTACACTGACAAGAATTCCACACTGAATCCAAAAGATAAAATATCACACTAACAAGAGAGATAAAAAATGAGCAGATAACAAGTTCACTGAATCTATATCCAAGTTGATCATTTAAGTTAAACTGATTTGTTTACATCAGTTATGTGAGAGTTTATTAATTTGTCTTCTTTTAAGCACATTTTCTTACATTAATCTGTACTAGATATTTTTCCAAATCTCAAAAAACTGAGGAACTTACAATGTCTTACTTTTGCAAAATACACATGTAGAACTTGGAAACAAGAATACTGAGGTTTTGTTTCTTTTCATTTTCTATATAAAAAAAACCTGACTCATAAAATTCTTCACGGATATAAATTTTCTCAAAGATGTAGATTTACTCTATGTTCTGGCTCAGAGAGATCACTCTGCACTTGCATCAGATCATTTTCATCTCCTCTCTTGTCTGTAGCAAGAAGGTTCCTGCCCAACTATGCTCCCCAGTACCAAGCAACACAAATAAATAAGTTGACGAATCTCAATGAAGTTGGATCTATAGTGTAGTCAGTTATTTTAGATCCCAAACACATAATAAGGATATAAAAAGAACACTGAAAATATTTTTAACCTAAGTGTTGGGAGACTCTGATATGTAAAACAAAGAGTGACATGGAGGAAGTTGATAGTTTCCTATAGCCACTTTTCAAAATAAGGCATTTATTCAAGATGACAAAACCCCTTCCAAATACCATTCTGGTCTTGCCTTTTGATATTAAAAAAAAAAGTAGTATCTCAAAGTATTTATCTTTACTTTTAATACTGAGTTCTTTAATGTTCATTGTCTATACAGTTGCCACTTCATGTAAAATGTTGTTTAATTTGTACTTTTTATATATACATTATCTTAAATCCTTTTCAGTACAGATTAATTTGATCTATTTGTAATTAAAATTTTTGATGTACATGTTACTTGCATCCTTTTTTAAAAAAATAACCTCAGAAGCCATCTCTCCTTTTTTATCTCTCTCTAGTGGCTCTTTATGCGTCTTCTCAGATATGTGTGTGTCCAAAGACAACAAACTGAATCTTTAGTCCACAGCAATTCTCTAAATGCGACCACAAGCAAATAAAATAGTCAGTTATTCTGCAAGTTTGGATAACGCTCATTAATTCTTATCATAAGTTTGAAAAACTTCTTATTTACACCAAAAATGGCACAAGGAAATACCTCTGGGATGATTTCCCTTTTAAAAACAAGAATAAGAAAACGCAGATGGCTGCTTCCAGGGGCATGCAAAACCAGCTCTGTATAGACACAGTGTGCACACTTAATTTTCTACCACAAGTACATTCCTCTAAACATGAATAATTAAAATATATATATATTTATATCCGCACCTGAATTACCATATATTTTAATAGTAGCTGAAGAAAATAACAGGTTTGGTCATCAGCAATTTTCTCCCCAGAGACAGCTGGCAAAAGTGGGGTTATTTCTTCTGGAAAAATCTTAGCTAAAATAAAAAGAAATATTTTAAACATTAAAAAAAAAAGAAAATAGTGAATTAGTCTTCTATAAGAAGATTAATTTGAAAATAATCATTAATGTGCTGCTAAGTTGAACAAAGCCCAGTAACTCCTTGGGCTTCCCACATTTCCCAGGTGCTACTGCATACTATCAAGGATGGCACCAACCTCCACTTTACTGCAGTTTGGAATGGTTAACATAAGAGATCTTGGCTTAACCAAGAAGCTGGAAATCTACACACCTATGTATTCTGTAGTAACCTGCTCATACATACAGATACAGCTCAATTAAAAACAAACAAACAAACAATCAAAACCAACAAAAAAAAACAAACCTAACACACACACAACAACCCCCCAGAATTCAGTACACGAAACTCGCCAGCTCCGCAACAGCCTCCATGGACAGGGGAGGCAATACACCCGTCATGGAAAGTGTCTTCATTTACTCACCATCTGGCACATTAGGAGGGCTAATGAGGTTATCTAGTGTACAGGGACCTCGTGAGGACATAATAGGTGGAAAGCCAGGCACAAGGCATGCAAATATCAGTATCTGCTCTTCGGCACAGTTAGTCTGAAGCGCTTGGAGCCAGAGAAGAAACAGTCGGATTCCTTCACATCTTATCTACAAGGGAATGATTTTGTAGGAAAAGTTATTAAAACTGTAAGTACAGTAATGCAGTTAAATATGGAGTTAAGAAAATGCAGGACAAGAACATTCATCCCCACTATGCGCTAGTGAGTCTTTCCATCATACCAAGCATACTAACATACTATTAATCTGGTCAGGAGCAGAGAAGGGTGAGAGCAAGCTGTACTCAAGGCAGTGGCACTTCCAGGAGCCAGCATTACCACCCCAACTTCAATCAGAGCCCAAAAAGTCCTAGTTCCACTCCCCCAGTTCCTGGGGCCGGATCCTTTTTGGCTTGTCTCGAGACTCAGCCTTATAGGGGCTCTGTCAGTACAATGACAAGCATAACACACAGTCAGGGGGATGATAATGCTTCATGCCCTCGAAGTCTTGGCCCCACAGAGGTCAAAGGTTTACAATAGTAAAATTTAAGATCAAGAAATGAAAAGTAAATTTACAACCTGAAAAGCACTGAAATTGGAAAGTAATGTGCTTCGTAAGAATGAAAGTGAAAAGACAGATCAACACATCAGCAAAGAGAAATACCTTGAGAGAATTTCCAGTGTGCAAAAGTTTCTTCAGAATCGACCCTGGATTAGAAAAGTTAAACAGGCACGTATCAGATTCTAAAACAGTCACTCTGCAGCTGAATGTTTTTTAAAAAATTACTACCGAAAAGGCTACTTTAATGCCATTTATTATGCAGCTACTGCACTGGTGTATAAGAAAAAGAAAACTATGGGGTGAAAAAACCCAAACTGAATCTACCTACAATCATCATCATCAGTGCTCTAAGTTTAAATATAATGTATCTTTCCAGTGAGGTACTTTGATTTTAGTCAGATGACAAGTTATCAGATAATTTTCATTAAATATCAGATTTTGGGGGGAAATTTTGACTTACTAGATTTGGGGAAATCAGGAAGTCCAACTTGTAGGATTAAGGCATTCAAACACACTCATACTAACAATAATGGTAAGAAAAAGATGCTAGCAATCTATACTGCACTCACAACCCTTAAAATTGCTAAATATTTCAATTCTAGTTCTAGAAATACCAGGCTAACTGCCTGAACTACTAACTGAACTCCAAATGTCTGCCCTAAAAATCAGAGAGAGATTATATACCAAAATGCTTCAGGTAAAAAATGGTTTCAATCCAATTCTGAGAAAAATAACAGGGTGTTAGCACTTGGCTGTTATTTCTCCTGGATTTGTGAATTACGTACATGCCTTGAAAGTGATCCTTCTCTCAAGATCTCACTGTTTCACAGTATTAAACGGAAATTATTTACATCTATAGCAAATAAAAATTAATGCACATGAACATTAAGCAAATGTAAATCATAAGGTATAATTGTAAGTAATCACACCACCAAATTTTGTACCTTGTTTATTGAGCACAGCTAAAAATGACCCAAATTTGACTATTCAGGAGAAGCATACATATAGAGGAAATATATTAGCTAGAAAACAACTGACTAAAACCAGTTTGTTCTGGAGTAATTCAGATGAAATGGTAGTAAAGTGGTCAAGCAGATGTGCCCTTTTATTTTTGTCAGTGCTAACTGGAAATGTGACAACAGCACTTTCCTTGACCTTGAACTTCCACTCATTATTTCCTCTGCAACAGCAAATTCATTGTTCTGATGGAAAACATAGCAGCTGATGGAATAGCACTGGAAACCAACCCAAACAACAAGAAATAGAACCCTATCAAAGCAGCATAAAATTTACTTAAACAGCAAAACAAAAAGCTGTGACCACTTTAGTAGCATTCAGAAGGAGAATTTTCAAAGCAGTGGTGAATCAAAGATGTTTTAATTCAGAGGAAATTATCAAGTTAAACTACTTCCTTGCATTTCAAGATGCTTTGACTATCAAAATAAATGTATTTCACCTTTCAGGATTTCTGTGCCCACTTGACTCTAGCTTTATTTCTATATAGTCAAATGAGGAAAAGAACAAATATTGCTTTCTGGCTCCTGTACATGATCACAAGGTCAAAACATTCACTGTGTAAGCACCGTAGGCCACAGGGAGTATTTAAATCATTACAATATTAACTATCTTCAATTTAAAGACAATACAACTTCCCCCCCCCCGCCCAGCATTAATGTTCAGATCTAATTTTAACACCTTGTTGAAAATCCTGTATGAACGATATGAAAACTTATAAAAAAACACACTAATTGCTCAGAAAAAGAAATCCTGCTTTTTTTTGTCTTCCAAAGTTCATGAGTTACTAAACCAAGACTGTTAGGCAACTATTCTCTTTAAATTGAAAAGAGAAGAGCTATAGCAGAAGAACATGAGGTGCTTTAAGCCAATCACTCCAAAGACATGCCTTAACTAAACTGGCAACTTGGTTGTTCTTTTTTATGCATGTGTTGCAACAAAATTCTCAGTTCTGTGTCTGTGAAGCCTTTTTCTGAAGAACACCTGCCCCACTGAGCATGCAGAATGGGCAGGAGACCAAAAAAAAAAAAGAAGCAGAGCCTAACTAAGTCCAAGACTTGTCTCTGCTAGACAGAAGTCTTCTTCCAGCTCCTCCCCTTGCTCCAGAAGCCACAGCATGTGCAGTAAATACCACAGGAGCATGGGGAAAGAACAGAGAGGACAGCCTTGCCATAATTTCACTTATAAAGGCCAAAAAAATTGCAGACCACCCATGAAAAGAAAAAAAATTGTTGAAAAAGAGTTGCTAAAAAGTTTATCTTAATCTCTTCCTATCACTCTCCCAGCTCTAAAGAGAAATACCTCCTTTAATTCCCACAAACAGTGTGGTAACCAAGCACTGACTGGAACTGCACAGAGAACACAGGAGTATCGGAGCAGAAATCAAGCTCCTGTTCAGTGCAGCAGGCCGTGGTTTTACAGTCAGTTTAGCACAGCCTGGGCTCAGCTACCAAACAGCCACCTACTCACAGCTCAGGTTTTACAGAGTCATTTCCAGGAGGTGGCTAATACAGTATTGGTTGTTCAGCAAAGGGCAGTATTTAGAAGTACAAATTTGTATGGGCATCTTGTGTGTGCTCACTCACAAAAAGACTGTAACAACACAAATTTGCAAGAGAGACACATAGAGATTCCACAACCCTCCTCGATCTTAATTTTTGGTGTCAGTCTGTGGATACAAAGGGAGACCTAATTAGAAGAAGGGCGTTGGATTATAACCCCCAACACCCTGATAGCTTCTAGCACATGGAAAAGAAGAAAGGGAAGAGGACCTGGGTTGATACAAGAATACAAAAATTTAAAGAGCATTCATGCAAAATAAAAACAAAGCAGATATAACTAAAACGACACAAAACAAGGAACACACAGAGCTGTTAGAGCAGGTAGAATATTGTCCATAGGCTTTGAGAATTTTCAGCTGCAAGTCTCATACGAAAGTACTTAAGTACGGGCAATACAAAGGGATCCTGTGGTTAACAGGACTTGCAGAACCACGGAAGCAACTACAGAAGAGAAAACAAAATTTTTATTTGCACTAGAATGTTTTTAAACAATTCCTTCTTACCTATACTGCGAAAATGCCATCGATAAAAAATCCTCTCAGGTAGTAGCTGCAATATTTTCTGCAGGAAACAAAACTAAATAGTCAAATTTTGCATAATAAAATGTCTCATTCAGATGATACAAAGTGATACACAAGGCATAAATTACATGGTAATATATACCCAGAGAAAACAATAGAGAAAAAATCTATCATTGGCAAGGACTCCTGCCCATTACTTTACTCTCTGGTTATAGAGGAAGATACTCAGAATGGTCCTGAATAAATACTGCAGCACTGTCATGAATGGCTCTCCCTTGCTCAGGGCCTTGCAAAACCCCAGTGCTCCCAAATATCAACTGATTCTCACACAGAAGTTACAGGTTTCTAAGCAGCTCCCTCTGGGTTACTGAAATGCCTGCCAGTGACTCCTGCTGGATAGATTACCAGCCAGATCTGGAGCCTCTGTGGCTTCTGTCTGTCTGTCATCAGCGAAGAGGGTCTGAGCTCCCAGCTAAGGCATAGAGGAGCAGCAGCACAGTTATTTTTGCTGTGCTATCATTTACCTGTGTTTTCAGCCAGCAAGCAAAACTGAGCCAAATTACACAAAGCCAGCCTGATTTAATTCATGACACATGCAGTTAATAAACCACTAGGGTGGAATAATATGGAGTAGCCTGCCTCTGTAGTTCTGGACTGATTCTGAGAGAGGCAGATCAAACAAAGACAGAGATTGTGGTTCAAACCCATTCCCCCTTTAGTTTTGCTATGCTACAGGGCACCAGCAAAGCAAAGCAATTTAAGCATATGCTGAAGTGCTTTCCTGAATAGACTCTTACAACCTTAGTTGCAAGGAACAGTTGGGGCTACCAAGTGTTGTTCTTTGTCAGTTTAGTGGATGGTAATGCTATCGAATAATCTGGGTAAATCAAAACTATTTGGAGGTCTTACTTGGGTAAATATGGCTTTTAAAAGGATTTTAGGTTAACCAAGACACCTTTTGTTTCTTTTTTTTCCCTATTTGTTTAACTATTAGCAGTATAGACTAAGGCTTGGCAAGCAGGAGTATTAGTGCAGGACAGCTAACTTATTGCTGCTCCACCTCTCAAAAAAAGGGAGAAAACAACCCTGGTTTCCTGTAGGTTACCCAGAAAAAATGTGTCTGGATCTTACAACTGTTCAGCCATTGAAATATGAGATTAAGATGATATATTTAAATAGGAAACTAGTTTTCAGCATCTGCTTTTGGAAATAAAATTAAACAATGTTAGAAATGCCTAACAGTCAGAGCTCCTTGTACTTATCAAACAAAATCACTGGAACAAACTTCTGCACAACAAAGCACCGTTTTCAGAAATAGAACATGCAGGATGCAGAATGAACAAGTCATCTGGGCAACACTGACCCATTTGTTGGTCTTTTGCACATAAAAGCTCACAAGAGGAAATAAAGCATCACAGCCAAAAAAGCAAAAATTGGCATTTCAGGCAATCCCTCCAAGATGGCCAACACATGAATCATCACTGCTGTTAAACAGTATGCTTGAGGGATGAAATAAGACAGACTCTTATTTTTGACAGCAAAATGCTTCAGAAATTATACACAACACTCAAAATAGAGTCTTTCTGAAAAATGGAACATTCCTTTCTCTGTGGCAGAAGATGGAAGTCATGACAAGTTCGTAGACTTAGGGAACTAGACCTGAGGTCAGATAAATAGACTGGTCTTCTTCACATCTTTACCACAGCACACGCTCCCCAGCTAGTATTTGGCAGTTCTAGAAGTTTATCTAAAATAAAATATAAATTGAGCACATCCCCCATTATGATTGTGTTTTGTTTTGACATTACTCCTGCAGCTCCCTCCCCAGGACACTGGGGCAGCAGGGACCAAAGGAGTGGGTGGTTGGTGGCCAGAGGTCTAGTTCCCCATCTATGGGCAGGACAAACACGCTTGGGATGAAGGATCTGATTGGCTAAGAATGAGACCATGAGTCACATTGGGGCTTTACCTGTTAGTTAAGGACCACGTTTCTGCCAATCAGATTGCAGGATCCACAGACAAAGAATTATCGTTATCCATCTAAATATTCAAATACTAGCAGCCCACCACTTCTCAAGACTATTTCTGATGTTCATCTTTAGCTAACTTGGGTAGAAAGGAGCTTCTAACCTAAACCACTAGTACTTCACATCACTGCCAGAGCAGTGACAGCCTGCAAGCAAAGTTCCATCTGTACCCAGGCACACAACGGACTGATCCTACACCACGAGCTCACAGCACATGAGGAAAGGCTCCGTTAAACACAGCCCCAGAACAAACTGGCAACAAAAAAATTATCTGAATTTATCAGTATATGCTGCAGCTTCAAATAGCTTCCTGGTTTTTATGGAAAGCCAGACAAAATCACATATTTTGTTTCTTTTGTTTAAGTCTTTATATGTACAGTAGATGGTTAAAACCCATTTCCTTTTTTAGGCCACACTAACAAGACACCTTCAGCTTGTCTTCAGATGTAAATTCTTTCTCCTTTGTTTCAAAACACTAACTTTTGAGAAACAGGTGTATTAAACTTCCCCCCCAAAAATAAATAAATAAATCAAGCAGCACTTCTGCATCAGAATGTTTCATTAGAAATTTGCCCAAATGTGGTAATACTACTAGTGAAAAATTGTATCTTTGAATATTTCAGACAACATAGTAAAATTCTTTATTGTAAACCAAAAATTGTATTTAGAAAGTAGATGTCTACTTCACTAAAGGTGTGATGTATACTTGAACACCAGGCATGCCATATTCATGGATTTGAATGACAGTCTATGAAATTAACGTCACCATGTACCAATAAGTCTTTCTTGGTTGCCAAAAGAAACAATACACATTTCCCAAGGGCTCTGACAATGTTCTTCGAGTAATTTTACAGTTTACACACCCCAATGGCTTCAGGATCTGAATACATAAGCCCCAGTTGTTAGGTGTTTCACAACAGCACAGCACATGGAAGGAAACTGGGTCTTACTGAGCCCTCTCGGCAAAACACAGAGCACATTGTCCATTACATGGGAAGGGCCAGAGGCACCGTGGCATGCCATGAAGGTGGTGGTATCTTACATGTTCTACCATTTCACTTAAACTTGGTGAACATAAAATGCCCTTCCAGAAAGTGAACTATGATAAGGCATAAGCTGCATAAGCTGATATGGTGGCAAAGCTGCACAATAAAGACCCATTTTGAAAAAGAACTTAAAAAACAACTCTCTCATCCAAGTGTTAGTCAGTTTTAGGTTGTGCCCAGAGAAAACCTGGCAAATAAATGCTGTTGTAGAGTGCAACCACCACCAGGAAAAGCAACATGAAACTCTAAATTGCATGAAGCTGGGAGAGTTGAGGAAGAAAAGAACAGGCTTACAGGTTTTTTTGATTTTAAAAAACACAATCAAGCACTCTTGACAGCTGACCAAACCAAAACAGTTCAAGGATCAAAATAAATAGTAAGAGGACAGAAGTTCCTATCTGAGAAGAGCTTCCATATCCCAAAATCTCTTCATACAGCAAAAACCAAAACACTTAAGTAATTTCACATGCTGTTTTCCCTCTCA
Organism: Megaceryle maxima; assembly: GCA_024605025.1. Taxonomy (NCBI): domain Eukaryota; kingdom Metazoa; phylum Chordata; class Aves; order Coraciiformes; family Cerylidae; genus Megaceryle; species Megaceryle maxima. Next base: position 59,809 of record JANHGN010024558.1, read on the forward strand.
GCATCTTAAAACAAGGGGGAGAAAAAAGTAACATATGGATGCACTTTGAAAAAATGCAGAGATGTGATTAATCACCTGCACAGTTACTACCAAACACTGAAGAGAAATCATTTTTTAGAAAGCAAATTAGATCTCTAGCATCACAGCTACCTACTGAAGATATGAAAGCTTTGCAGCAGATGAGAATGAATACAAATAATCTGAATTCAGTCACCATTTGGTCCTGCAATGCAAAAATAAGTTCTCATGGGCAGAAGTCTAAACCATGAAATAAAAACTTCTGAATGTTCCAAGTTAATTCAAAGTTCAAGCTAGACCATCTTGTACCTAGCAATTTTCCACGCGTGCATTAGAGTCCCCAGGCTAAGATGGTGTTACAATGTGACACAAGTCATGAACAAGCTCCTGTTATCCTTTCTGCTTAGCATTCCCAAGAAGATCATCTCCACCCTCCCAACCCCTGGCGCTCTAAAAACCTCATCCTGCTACTCCTATAAAACAAATGACAGGTCCTCCCACCCCAGCCTTGGCTGTTGGCCATACTGCTGTGAATCCAAACTGGCTATTGACATCTTGCCTCTAGTTTCACTGTACATTAATAAGAAATGTTTTAAGAAACCCCACAGTGCGAAATAATATTGCTTTTTCAGAAAACTCGTAGATCTATTTAATGCTTAGTGCTTTGCTGCATCTATATGGTAATCCATTATAGCACACTTGAAATAGAAATTAGGTATTATTACTGATCAACACATCAGGGTATCTGTCAGTTCTTTTAACTGATTATCCATAGTTCTTTTTCTTCTGGACTTCCTGCATGACTAGGAATAATGTTCAGTTTAAATCTCAGTTTACACAGGATGCTGCTTTTAGAAAGATCTCTCCCTCTCTCATCAAAGCAAAATAAAAATATACCAAGATTTGTATTTCAACAGATTCACTCTGACTTAATCAATACTGCAATTTCTTTTAAAAAGCCTCCCATTTTTGCCAGCTTTGTTGAATCATATCGTGATTGGCAGCTTTGTGCCTATTACTGTGTACTGTGCTCCCATTTTGGGGCGTAGAGAGATTGAAGGCTGTTACCAAATCTCACCCTGGAGATCCTGACCACCTGAACGTTTTCCAGCCTAACTTAGACAGGAGCAAGAGGATATGTGCTGCTGTTCTGCCTCCCAGAGCTTTTCTGTAACAGACCATGCAGAGTCTCTTATTAAACAACAACAAAACCAAACATATTCTTGCTGATTGAACATGCTCTTAGAGGCAATGGCAAAGATGAGTTCAGAATAATGTTTGTTCCAGGAGAATGGATTCTGAGGAAAAAAAGTCTTGCCTTTCCAATATAACCGGTAGATAAGGAGTTTCTACTAGTCAGGGGCAGGTGGATCTACTTTAAGCCAAGTCAAATGTAGAACAGTTCTCCTGTGCCTCTATGTTCAAGTACTGCCCTCCACAAGAGTTTCAGTGTTAAGCTACTAAAAGCTGCAGTAATTTAGAAATTTTCCAGTTATTATTCACCAAAGTAGGTGAAGCCAAAAGCCCAGTACACCTGCAGCAGTGCAATCTAAATAAAGGGATACTCCATTTAGTCCATCAGTGAATTATTTACAGTTATTCCTTGAAGGAAAAACATTTGTCCAAAGCACACAAGATAGTTATTCCTGCCCTACGCAGCAAGACTTTGGAATTGAACATAGCAGCATGTAGTGAATTTACAAAGGAATGCTGTAAGAACAAACATCAATGTTATTTTAAGAGCACTAATAGATGAAATGATTAAACTACGGCAGAAGAAACTGTAGACGGTTCAAAAAGTAATTTTCTATATGTAGGAAAGAAGGGCTATAAACAATTTTATTGTTATGAACACATAAGCCCTTTTTACTCTGTTGAGCCTGAGAATCAGCCAGCCCAGTCTGTGTGAAACACTAGAGGTTAGAGAGTGGAACTGGTAATCACAAGTAGGCACAGGGAACCCACTGAAAAGCTGTAACAGAACATACAACCTGAATTTAAAGCTGTTGAATTCAATTGAATTGAATCTTCATGGTAATTTGATTTCAAGTGTAAGATAACCTGTAGATGGGGAAATTAAGCCACTGAGCTGTGCAGACATAAGGAAAATGCAAATAGTAAAAAGAAAGTTAAATAAAGGGGAAAAGTTAAATAAAGGGGATAATCCTGAGAAATGAGAAATCAGGACCTGCAGCAATAAGAACCTGACAGTAACTGGACTTGATTATTCATTGTAAAGAATTTACAAGTACTTTTCTTATTGGCCAGTTTCAATACACAATTTATTTCTGCAGAATTCAATTTTACTCAGTTTTACTCAAAATGTATTGAGTAATTAGAAGCAACATCCTAAGATAAGCAAACCCTGCTGAGAAAATGCTACAGATATAAAAGAAAATCCTTTTGCACATTTATAAAAATAGCAACACGGCACTTGAGTCTTCTGAAAGAGTTATGAAGCAAAACTGCTCAAAGCTTCAGGGATGCAGGTTTTTATGACACTGAAAGATAACCCACTAAAAACAACCACTGGCTTTGAGATTTGTTTTAAGCTGCTGGCACACCAATATTGCTAATTCACGCAGTAATCTATATAACATAGGCCTATAATATGGTGGAAGAATTTGATATTTAATATACCCACAGTAATCTCAGTGCAGAATTAACCAAAGTTATACATTTAAAAATTACATTTATGTGCATTACTAGTCAGTGCATAGAGCTGTCTGGTCACCCAGCACTACAGCAGGTGTTCCTCTGACAGACGCAGGGTATTTACTGCCTAGGGCCTGTAATCTACTTTTCAAAAGGCTTCCTTACAGCCTATAGCCAATTATAAACCTATATTAAATTGCCATTAGCATTGGCAGAACAAGGAACTGGTGCACATCTGCAGTCATAAATTCAGGCTATACAGCTGCTTTGTAATGGTTATGTTCACATTCTGATAGCAGACCAATCCACGTTCCAATGGATTTACACCACATCATCATCATCTTCTGAGTATGTGGCCATTTGTAGTTTCTGTTTAGATGTGCTTCTAAGGACAACAACAGTGTATTAAAATCGGTAGCTACTGCTACAAACTAAAGAGCAAAGCCAATAGGGTTACACTAGATACCTTTCCACGGTTATAATTCTGTAAATAAAAATTAAAAAAAACTACCCAAAACACAAAACAAACAAAAAACCCACAACAACAAACAAACAAACCAAAAAACAAAACAAAACAAACAAAAAAAAAACAAACAAACAAAAAAAAAAACCCCACACCCAAGCATTCAAAAGTTGTGCTTACTCTGTGTCCAGACCCAGGGACTCCCACCACTCACATTTTCACCAACAGAAATTATAAGATTACAACATAAATAAACCTTTTTGGATAAGCTACATGAAAAACACAGTATTCTTTTATAAATAAGGACCTGGGAAACATTAGGGGCACTTCATGTTATATTGATGTGCACTGGTAAACAAATAAAACAAGAAAAAAAATCCATTGTGAGCAGCATTCAGTACGTGTATCCTTTGTGGGAGGTGGGGGTACCTAACCCAGCTATCTACATAACCACAGGGAGACCTGAACTACACCAGCAGGATCCAAGAACTTCTATGAGAGCAGCTACTTTAAGTAATTTTGGGAAGCAAATTTGTTTCTTACATCATTTTGGCCTTTTAGCTGAAACAGGGAAAAATACTGCAGGCAATTACAGTTGCTGTATCATTTCATTAATATCTGTTCGAAAAAAAGACAAGGCCAAAGCACCTTAGAGAATTTAAAATTAGATGTGAGAACTTTCTAATATTAATTGTAAAAAAGCACTTCACAAAATGAACTGTTAACCTTTCATATTACTACCTTTTGATCAATATTTCTTCCTTGATTCATCTGTTGTTTGAAATTATAGCTGAGGGGCCAAGCTATGCAGCTGATGTGTAAAATTAAGACTTAAATAAATGACAGCTGAGTCAACTTAGTTTTCAGAGGACTTGTGGAAAAGGCATTTGCTACTTTTGCTTAATATCCACACTAGGTGTCACTCAAGAACAGCAGCAAAATGCCCACCAAACTATACCAGAAATGGCAGAAGTCAATTCCTTTCATAAATATTTTTATTGATTTTTAAGCTGTTAACCCTCAGCACCTGGATTTGGGACTTGTTAATCCTAAGTAATTACCTATTTAGCTAATTAGAAGAAAATGCTAGGAAACTTCGGGATCATGCTGACATCAGATTAAATATGGCAAGCTTAACAATCAATTATTTTTGTTTCCTATGGCTTACAATATGAATGTTTAATTACTTGGCATTTACATGTTTTGTTGTCCCATGTTCAGACTGATGGATTCTTGGTCCATGTGTTAAAAGCCCTCTATAAAGCTGTTTTCCTACAAGGCATTATGTTATCAAGTGTTAGCTATAAATGGATTGCAAACTTACTTCCAGTACATAAACACCATAAAGTGGATCACTCCAAATTCTACATGAACATCTTAAAATTTCCTCTCTCAAAGCTGTGGATGACTAGGCTATAATTTAATTCTCCTCAATCCAGACCCAACATAACACTTTCTTCATATATTCATGTATTTCTAACAAGAAAAAAAAAGGAGGGTAAGTGTAGTTGGTGACTCCATTCTGAGAGGATCTGAGGGCCCCATATGCCAGCCAGATCCATGCCATAGGGAAGTCTGCTGCCTCCCTCGGGCCAGGGTCAGAGATATTACTGGGGAACTCTCTGGTCTGGTACAGCCATCAGACTATTACTCTCTATTGATTATCCAGGCTGGTAATGATGATGTTATGAAGAGAAACCTGAAAACAATTAAAAAATACTTCAGATCTCTGGGGAGATCACTTGGGGGCTCAGAAGTGTTGTTCTCCTCAATCCCTTCAATGGCAGGGATGAATACTGAAAGAGGAAGGAATACCCACCTGATTAACATGTGGCCGAGAGGTTGGTGCCACCAACAGAATTTTGAGGTTTTTGAGCATGGGGAGCTTTACGCTGCACGGGATCTGCGGGTGATAGTGAGTTCATCTGTCTCAAAAGGGGAAAAGAATCCTTGCGCATGAGCTGGCTGGGCTCATTGAAAGGGCTTTAAACTAGGTCTGAAGGGGGAAGGGGATCAAACTAGACTGGCTACTTTTTGAGCCTTAGCCCGGCTCAGGTGCCTTTACACTAATGCACGCAGCATGGGAAACAAGCTGGAGGAGCTGGAGGCCATGGTGCACCACAACTCCTATGACGTAGTTGCCATTACAGAAACTTCTCTATATTATGGAGTGTTTTGATTTCATGGAGGTCAACAAGTGTGATAGACCGGCTGAATGTTTATGGGTAAAACTGAGGAAGGCCAACAAGGTGGATAACCTGTTGGGAGTTTGTTATAGAATACCCAACCAGGATGAAGAGGTTGATGAATTGTTCTATAGACAACTGGCAGAAGCCGCCAAATCGCAGGCCCTTGTTCTTGTGGGGGACCTCAACTTACCAGACATCTGCTGACAATATAACACAGCAGACAGGAAATAGTCTAGGAGATTCCAGGAGTGTGTGGAAGAGAACTTCCTGACTCAGCTAGTAAGTGAGCCCACCAGGGGAGGTGCCTTGCTGGACATGTTGTTTACAAACAGAGGTCTGATGGATGATGCGGTTGTTGGAAGCCGTTTGGGGCTTAGCAACTGTGAAATGATAGAATTTTCAATTCTTGGCCAAGTAAGGAGAGGGGTCAGCAAAGCTATTACCTTGGACTTCTGAAGGGCAGACTTCAAGCTGTTTAGAACACTGGTTGAGAAAGTCCCTTGGGGTACAGTCCTAGAGGGCAAACGGGTCCAGGAAGGCTGGACTTTTTTCAAGAAGGAGCTCTTAAAGGCTCAGGAGGAGGCTGTCCCCATGTGTTGCAAGACAAACTGGCACAGAAATGACCGGCCTGGCTGAACGGGGAGCTTTTTCTGGGACTTAGGAGAAAAAGGAGAGTCTACCACCTTTGGAAGAAGGGGCAGGCTACTCAGGAAGAGTATAGGGATTTTGTTACATCGTGTAGAAAGAACATAAAGGGCAAAATCTCAGCTAGAACTCAGCCTGGCCACCGCTGCAAAAGATAATAAAAAGTGTTTTTACAAATAAACAACAAAAAAAGAACCAGGGAGACTCTCCACCCTTTATTGGATGTGAGGGGGAACACTGTTACCAAGGCTGGGGAAAAGGCTGAAGTACTTAATGACTTCTTTGCCTCAGACTTTAATAGTCACACCAGTTATCCTCATGGTTTTCAGTCCCCTGAGCTGAAAGATAGGGATGGAGATCAGAATAATCCCTTCACAATCCAGGAAATAGTAGTGAAAGACTTGCCAAGCCAACTGGACACCCATAAGTCTATGGGGACAGATGGGATCCACCCAAGGGTGCTGAGGGAGCTGTTGGAGGTACTTGCCAAGCCTCTCTATCATTTATCAACAATCCTGGTCAACTGAGGAAGTCCTGGATGACTGGAGACTTGCCAGCCTGACACCCATCATGGAGGAGGATCCAGGGAACTACAGGCCTGTCAGCCTGACCTTGGTTCCAGGGAATATTATGGAACAGTTCATCTTGGGGGTGATTATGCAGCAAGTACAGGACAACAGGGGGATCTGGCCCAGCCAACGTGTGTTCTTGTTTAACCAAGTTGATCTCCTTCTACAATCAGGCGACCCACCCAGTGGATAAGGGAAGAGTGGTGGATGTTGTCTACTTGGACTTCAGTAAGGCATTTGACACTGTTTCCCACAGCATTCTGATGGAGAAGGTGGGGGCTCATGGCTTGGACAGGTGGACTCTGCTGGGTTAGAAACTGTCTGGATGGCTGGGCCCAGACTGGTGGTAAATGGAGTTAAGTCCAGTTGGCAACCAGTCACAAGCAGCATCCCTCAGGGCTCAGCTGTGGGACCAGTCTCGTTTAATATCTTAATCAATGACCTGGATGAGGGGATCAAAGGTGCCCTCAGTGAATTTGCAGATGACACAAAATTAAGTGGGAGTGTTGATCTGCTTGAGGGTAGGAAGGCTCTGCAGAGGGATTCAGACAGGCTGGAGCAATGGGGTGAGGTCAATGGGATGAGGTTTAACAAGGACAAGTGCCAGGTCATGCACTTTGGTCACAACAACCCCAGGCAATGCTACAGGCTTTGGGAACAGTAGCAGGAAAGCTGCCTGGTGGAAAGGGACCTGGGGGTGCTGGTGGACAGCCAGCTGAACATGAGCCAGCAGTGCGCCCAGGTGGCCAAGAAGGCCAGCAACATCCTGGCCTGGATCAGAAATGGTGTGACCAGCAGGGGTAGGGAGGTGATCGTGCCCCTGTATTCGGCACTCGTGAGACCCGCACCTTGAGTACTGTGTCCAGTTTTGGGCACCACAGTACAAGACGGACATTGAGGTGCTGGAGCAGGTCCAGAGAAGGGCAATGAAGCTGGTGAGGGGTCTGGAAAGCATGCCTTATGAGGAGAGGCTGAGGGAACTGGGGTTGTTTAGTCTAGAGAAGAGCAAACTGAGAGGAGACCTTATTGCTTTCTACAACTACCTAAAAAGAGGTTGTAGCGAGGCTGGTGTTGGTCTCTTCTCCCAAATTACTAATGATAAAATGAGAGGAAAAGGCCTCAAGTTGCATCAGGGGAGGTGTAGATTAGATATTAGGAAGACATTCTTCACTGAGAGAGTGGTTAGGCACCAGAACAGGCTGCCCAGGAAGGTGGTGGAGTCACTATCCCTGGAGGTGTTTAAAAAGCAAGTGGATGTAGCACTTGAGGCTATGGTCTAATGGATAGATAGGTGTTAGGATGAAAGTTGGACTTGATGATCCTAGAGGCCCTTTCCAACCCTAATGATTCTATGATTCTATTTTTTAATTCTTTGTACAGTAAGTTCTCTTGATGTTTTTCAGCAGTATGAAACAGGGGGTTATTAGCCACATGTTTTCAAGACAAAGGAATGTGTATTCACCTGAATTAGGTAAGAATTCAAGTTCAATGACATAGCCACATAATTTTAATTACTTATTCAAGACCACAGAGTGTGTTAACGAGCTCCCATTAAACTGTAGAGCCTCACTCAGTAAATGTGGTGATACCTTCCCCACTGGGACAGGGAGGGAGGAGGAGGAGGAAGAAGAGTTTCTCCTGCCCCAAATACAGTTCAGCACATAAACAAGCTCCTGTTGTTTGACACTGCCTCATGCAGAATCCTAAAGCAGACCCTTTTACTAATAACAGAGGTAGTAGAAAACACAATTTGATTTTCAGGTTTCATTTTGCAAATGTAGTCTGTTAGTTAAAAGAGAGAAGGGAGGGAGAAGAGAAAAAGGGAGATAAACTTGCTACCTCATAGAAGTCTAAAGATGAGACCACAAAAACCCAGGATCTCATGTCATCATTTTCATGGCCATATTTCATATTACAGGCATGTTAGGCTAAACAGCATCTTTCTTATCAACAGTATAAATATTATTCTAACTACAAACTATTTATTTATTAATTAAAAAAAAAAAAAAAAGAGAAGACATATACTTCTGAGGTTTTTTGTTTGGGTTGTGTTCTGTTCGGGGTTTTCTTCCCATTTTTAGAGAGAGGGATAAAAGTTGAGAACATTTAACTTTCATTTTAACTTCCATTTCTAGAGTCCTATTGAAAGTTGTGGGGATTTTTTTCCTACTACCCCTACCAAAAAAACAAATCACAATATAAATAAAGATAACATTTCTATGATCCAACACTCAAGTAAAAAGTTAGTAGCTGGATTTAAAAAAAAAGAAAGAGAAATCCACAGAAGTTGTGTGTATTTACTCTTTAGAAATCAGGCCAATTATTCACCAAATGAATTGTTAAAAAACCCAAACAACTAAAGGCACCACTGATCTCTCACTTCAGAGACAGGTAAAGTTTAGTCTAAGACATGTGTTCTGCACTGTAAAAACTGGTTTATATGTTACGCTTTTGTCTGGTCCAGTGATAATTTCTCACATCCAAATATATTTGGTTGATAATTACTCAAGAGGTCCTTTAGAAAACCATCTATCACCATCTATTCTTTAAAGACATCCTAATCTGATTATGCAAAAGTTAACCAGCTAATATTTCCTCCCTGGACACTACAAATGCAATGACTGCCACTGAATTAAAACAAAATAAAATAAAATTAACATTTCATAAACTCAGACTAAACAGATACGCAGTAGTTGACAACTCTGATCTTTTTATTTTCCTTGTGATACAAGGCCAAACATCACAATCATAATACATGCCTCCATCTGAAAGGAGTAGAGCCCCAACCCCTGCTGTGACACATTCCAAACAAACATAACACTATACTTCATATTGACAAAGCATAGGGAAAGTGTCCTGTTGCTTTGAACTAACCCTCCATAGAATATAGATGCAAGAACTTATTTCATTTTTTTAGAAAAGAAAAAAATACTATTTGGACAGCTTTGGTCTAACAGAGGCTATGCAACTATGGATCACTTGCTCCCAAATTCTTCTGAGAAAAAACAGGACATTTTCAAAGAGTTGCTCTTTAGTTCCTTAGGACTAATATATTAATCTATGGTTTTTCAAGTAATTTTGATAAAAATCTCTTAACTCTGGATATTCACCCAACCAACATTCCCATTGCATAACAACATTTTTATTTATCTGAAAACTTAATGCACACCCAAGTTGCCTCCTGCCTGTTACCTTGTACAGTCCTGGACACCTGCTGTCATTTTGATTGATATCTGGCTTCACCCCTCATGGTGACGGTGTGAGGGAAGCATATAATGGCAATTAGATTTAAATAAAAGAGGAGAATCAAATTATGGAAAACTTACTTCAAAAAGAAAGAGAATGGAGTCCAGCTCCTCCCTTTGGGATTTATTCCCTGCGAGACAAAAAATGGTATTGGTTGCGACAAATATAAGGTACGAGACAAATGGCAAAATTACATTGCTGTTATTTAACTGAAGTCAAAGATGTTGCATTGGGTTTATTTTTCTTTATCTAATATCAAAAAAAAGCAGGATGTTTCCAAACTTCAGTGATCCTCTCTCTGGATTACAAAGGAGAAACATGTAGAGTCCCGGGTCTGCAAAGCACTGTAATCGTGCTCAGCTCCAAGCAAAGGGCCTTTCCTACCCGCACATCTTCAACACTGAGAGTTGTCCTGTGAGTACCTGACAACATGTCAGTTGAACAGACACCTTCTTAGTGGTGGGATGAAGGCCTCCAGCGCTTCAAAAGAAGGTGGAAGAATATGTATAGAAATGCACAAGACCTGATTTTTGTGCTGAAAGGACATTTAAAATATAAACTTATTTAGAATTCTGCTCAGTTACACGTGACATTTCACAAAGCAATTTTCTATGCTCACCTCTGCTGATATCATAGCACTAAAATGATTAATACTAATACTGAGCTGCATTACACTATTAATGCAAATATAGATAATGGTGGACTATAGAATCATTAGATAAGATCTAAGAGAACAGTGAAAACTGACTTAATTGCTGGCAAGACTCTAAAACTCACCTTTTTGTTTCAAGCTATTTTCCAGTGTTATGAAGTTTTCATAGAATACAAAATAAATTTGAGAGTAGTTGTTCTCAAAAAACTGCTTCAGGTCACTTCCATCCACAATATCTGAAAAGACGAACAAACCAAGTCATTATACAACATCAGAAAGCTGAAAATTGTTGTCTTCATGAAAATTTAGTATTGGGGGATGAAATAAATGCAATACGAAACCATCTTAGCGACTTCATTAAATAGTCTATATGAAATTGGGATTCCATCTTGGCAAGTAAAATAGGAAAAATTCTATTTTTACTTAACCGATGAAAGTTTGCAGTGTGGCTTAGGTTCTTTTGTTTCAAAAAAACACACACACACACAAAAAAAAGAAAACCCACACCCAAAGGGATATCTCTTTGCTATCTAAATGGCTTCTCTGTCATCAAAACAAGGAGGTACTGCTGGAAAAAACAAGCACCAGCAATGATTTCTGTATGCAAACTGCAAATGCAGTTTTTAAATTTATCTGACAAGCAAATCAATTCAGAAAAGAGCATATTTCCAATGTGTTTAAAAAAGAATGGAAATGCAAGCACGGATCACTTCCCTAAGCCTTAATGTAGATCTAAAAATGGGATTTTTTTTTTAAAGAAGAAAAAAGTATCTTAAGTTTTCTAAACCTGACACTTGTAAAACATACTTTAACTTCATCTGTTTGCTCTCTGTTGTAAATGAATTCAGTCAAGAAAAGATAGATGATTCCATGCAGAATTAAGAGAATGAAGAGCAAGAATTATGAACAAAATGTCTTGTTGAAGTTTCACCTCTCAAGAAACTCCATTCATTAATCAAGACCACAAAGCTGATTGCAACAATATCATCGCACAACTACAGAAGAAAGAATGACTTCAGCCTTGTTTATTAAAAAAAAAAAAAATTAATACCTTTTCAGTAGTAAGGCTTTGTTTGGTTGCTTGTACTACAGAAACAATTAGTGCATGGAAACTCTTTTACAAGATATTTGTTTCCTACAAACTACTGGTCTTGAATTTGCAAGTTAAGTGCAAACTGAACACGTTCTGTTAAATAAAACTCCAGAAGGAAACAAGGCTCTCATTTACAAGGATTTCATATGAAGGAATGAGGTCACTAAAATCCAAACAAAAAGGAAACTTTCCCTTTAAATTGTGAAAAGAGGAGAAAGGAACTGCCTCATTCAAAAAAGTAAATTCTCCTTTTCTCTAAATGTGGCATTTCAGTGGTGACTCATCTGTAATTCTGATGTAAGCATTCTTTCAGCTGCATCCTTTTCCCACTGAACTACTTTGTTCCTTATATTCCATTGCAAGATATATATGAAAACAGTTTCCAGCCTTAAAAGAGGCCAATAACAATACTCCCATTTACTGCCCCAAGAGTAGATACTCACTTGGAAAGTAAGATTTTCTTACAATTGTGCATAAAAGTTGTCCACTTAAAAAAAAAAAAAACAAAACCAAAAGAAAACAAAAAAACCCCACAGTAATCCAAAACATAACAAACAAGTCACATATTCCAATAACTGCATTGCTCATTGCTTTGTATTTATACAATGTTCTCTCGATCCTGAGGGGTTTTATCTCTAGGACTTAAAAAATCAGAGGAGACGAAGAGACAAGTTTGCAGTCATATTCTGGTTAATGATAAACTTTTATTGCCAGCCTCACCCCAGGAACTACATGCAAAAACCAAAACAAAACAATCAAAAAAACCCCAACCAAACACAAAAAACCACCAACCCAAACAAAACACACACCCACTTTTTCAGATTAGACCTTTAAAAGATAAATAAAGGCCTAGAAGATAATTTTCCTTCATTTTTGCAAAGGAATGTCAGCATGGAAACGTATTGTTACTGAAAGACTACCTCCAATGAGAGCTATTTCTAAAATAAAATACACACCTCAAATTTCACATGAAATCTAAGGATCAAGAGCTGTTCTGAATTCAACAAGAGCTTTGCAAACATTCACTTTTCAATGTTTCTAAATGAAAACGTCTACTAAGCTTGTACCAGTCTAGCTATACAGATCTGTGCAAACTAAAACAGTGACAGAACTAAAAACATCCACTACTCTCCTTTATTATCCCTTCTTTTCTTATTCTTCAGTGTAATGTGAATGGTGGTGGCCAACTTAAACCAGAGACTTTTCAGAGACAACCTATGGAGTAACGTTGTCATTTCCAGCCTTAACCAAAGTTCTCAGACAAATCACACCCACGTTATTAAGAACAACAATGCCATGAAGAAAAGGCTCATCACCTTCATGAAATAAAAACTTAAAAGTATTGTGTCATACTTCATCCCATTTTATGCATGAGCAAAGACTGACATCATCTAGCTGACTGGAGAATCGCAGACGACAGTAGCTGTTGTTCCTATTGCACCATTATTCAGATTCTGTGTCATGACATGGAAACCAGAAGAAAAAATATGGGGAAATACAGTAATCCATGTAAAAATGTTAAACTAAGTATTTCAATTGTACCTGAGGAGGAAAACATTGAAAGAGACATTTACATTAAAAAATAAAAATTAAAAAAAAGGGTTTTTACCCAAGAACAGCCACAGAAACAAAGTCTTAAAGAGCAGAGATACATTTTTATGCTAAAAAAAGTCCCACAGTAACTACTCTGGGAAACAGTGTAGAGGGCTCAAGTTACTGCCAACCAGCATGAAAGAATTGCACTTGCACGTTGCCACCACCATTATTTTTCAAGTCTATCCTAAAAAAAAGGCCACACTATTGACAATTCCACATGCTATATTTGGTAATAACGTTCCAACTGACTTCACAGAAGTTCTGAAAGTTAGTACACGTTTACAGCAATAAAAAAAGGATGGATTCTGGTAATTTATCTAACACAAGCAAATAACCAGTTGCAAATAATGTTATTCTGGTTAATGGTTTGGTTTGTATTCTCATGCAGGTAGACTGCTCCACAGAAGTAGGAACTTGGATCCTAAAGGGCATTAGAGACCTGAGCCACATTACAAGCTACACAAATTTGAAGGGAATTTTTTCTTGCGGTTTGGGTTTTGGACAAACTTACACAGAGGGTAGCTGAAGGACCTGAAACAAACAAAACCTGGGTGTTACTGATTGTGGTGCTCATACAACCCCTTATTTATGGAAATACACCTTCCTTTCCCTCATCCCTCCCCTATTATCATATGTTCACTGATTTTTATCCCCCTGCCTCAGTAGGATCTCGGTAGACTGTCATTTTGTTTACAATTCAATTCCTGTTATTTAAAACTGACAAAGGAAGACAAGATGGCATCTCCTGAGGAAATGTGAGAACAGGAGCAGTCACGTTGAGACAATGCACCGCTATGGCCTGAGTGAAGCTGGTGGGGACAGAGAGTGAAATGACAGGGATGAGAGAAACACTGGGACACACCCATTCCTCCCCAGCCAACACAAGGAGTGCCACATTTGGGGGGTAGGAGAGAGAGAGAAAGAATGGGGGGGGGAAGAAAGAAAAAAAAAAAAAAAGAGAGAGAGAGAGAGAGAGAGAAACATCCAACCATTTTTGAGCCTTTACACCAAAACTTTGTTTTCCCTACATTCAGGAGAGACTCTTCCCATGTGCTCCTTCATCTTCTGTGCTGAATAAGACCATTAAACACACACTTGCGGTGATATCTATGAAGATATCTTCAAAAAGCCACTCCCATATCATCTCAAATGTTTACACCGATGTTCTCAAAAGCAGATGTTTCAGGAACATAACAAGAGCTGTCTTGGACGTGGTTTCCACAATAAAACATGTCCCATCGAAGACAGACAGCTGTCATATCACAGCACTTCAGCCAATAAGCAACTAACAGCAGTGCCAGAAGGCTGGGCAGCATCACAATTTTCACTTAAAACAAATGTTCAATAATAATTGTAATCAAAAAATCAGGTCACTATCTCGAAATGTAACAGACACTTAAAAGAAAAGATATTTCCTGAGAAGTGACGCATGTATTTCCACCCCTCCTTGCCAACTGGGTAATAAGTATCTTCACAGAAAGCCACCAGACAACGCTATCTCCTGTACCATCTGCTTTGGGACATAAATTAATTTTGTCACACTAACAGGTGTAGTTTTCCATTTGTTCCACCCACCAGGTCCGTCACGGGAGCCTGACAACCTCCCCTGTACCACATGGGCGCACAAAGCCACAACGCTCCCGTAAGATGGGTATAACCAAGAGCCACAGCAAGGCCAGCATTGCATTGTAAACTAGTCATGTCTCCGTTTCAGGTGTGTCTTTCCAAGAGGCTGAAAGGGGAATGCTAATTGAAAGTTGCTTCAAGTCCATTTATTTTAGTGAGGCTGGAGGAAAAGGAAGAAATGTAAGGTCTGCAAGCTCACACTACAGTCTCTCAGAGCAATCTTTCTCGGGATGGTTTCATGAAACATTCTAAACCTCATCTCCTAAACAAAGGGTTTCCCTATTGCACAGCATATGAGCAATAAGTAGTACACAGTTAAATGGCATAACATAATGCAGGTATCTTCTTCTGCCTTTTCATATTCCTTCCCTTAGGCACTTATATATAGTACAATTAAAAACAAAACAAGAACAAGCAAACAAAATATTTTATACACTTCCAGTACAAGAAATTTCACGTGTTTGGTCCCGGGGGGGAGACTGACACAAAACTGACCACCAGATTGCTAACTATGGAGACTTTTAACACAAAAGAGGAGGAATTTACACTTAGAGCAGTCGCACACCCTTCCCTCCCTACTAACTCCAGAGCAAATGTTCAACACTGTTCATAAAAACCAGTGAAGAGTGCAGGTGCTGAGGGATTGTGACATGTGAGCCTCTCAGCTCCCACAACCAAGCACAGTGGTCAGAACTGCACGACTTGTGAGTCCAAATCATGAAACTTAAATATCTATGGACCAGGCATGTCAAACTTAACATGCATTGTTGCTCAAAAGATAAGCAAGACCTGGCCACTCCTAGAGTATGACACAGGACCACTTACAGATTTGTCCAGTTCATTGTCCATAAAAGTCCCTTTTGGACTAGCTACTTAAATGCAGTTGATCAGAGGAATAACACCTTTAAATCAGAGTGATGGTTGCTCATACCTCCAAGAAACACTTCCTCAAAAAACTTTTAACCTCAAATTCAATCTCAAGCACCACCAATGGGCCAGGCTGAAAAGCACAGTGACGTTTCTCAATCTTCCAGCCTTGCAGCCTGGCACACATTGCAGGCAGAGGACTGAAGGGGAGCACCTTGCTCTGCAAGGCCTGAGCTGCTTCCCAGGCAGTAACACCGGCTCCACGCGTAGGGCGTCCAAGGGGAATGACACAAACGCTGACCGACCAGAGAGCTGCCCCTCAGCAGGAGACACATCGGCCAACTTCTGCTCGCTCTTGGTAAGACATGAAGCTCAAGCTCTCTCCTCCAGCCACTTAAGTACTTCTCACAGTTCATAATACAACACCTCTGAGGCTGCTATACACCTGCCAAACTTGACTGAAATGGGAGACTAAAAAATTAAGAGTACACAAGAAGTACAAATCAGGTAATTTTCTCCTCCTTGTCTATAACAAAATAAATACTGTCACTGATTTTTCTGAATGGGGACAATGCATAAAAGCTCTTAAAAGAGCCTTTTCCTGCTGCAGTTTGCTGACTAATAAAGAACAGGAGGCTGCCCAAATCCTTGCAAATCATAGCTCACAGAAGAAACCCATCAACTGTTTTCAATATTCAGAACAAGAAGACCAGGATTAAGGCTTCAACTGTGAGGTGACATTAAAGAAAGAGGCTCAGCCTTGTCACAGACACAGGAAGGGCATCACAAAATACCCTTGCGTGACATCCTTTAAAAAAAATAAAAAAATAAAAAAACCACAACAAACAAACAAACCAACCAAACAAAAACAAACAAAAAAACCAAACAAAAACCACAACAAAGCTACTGACTTAGGCTTGTTGGCAAGAGCAGAGTTTCTATGAATGCATCTTTTGAAGAATGCTTCGGGAAACATATTTATGGGCTATTTTGTACCCAAACAACAACGCTGCATCACAAACACTTTCACAACGGGTGACAAAAGTTTCCAAACGCAGAAGCAGCAAAACACACCGGTGACTTTATCCAAGAACTCCTACAACTCTGAAAGAACACACACTGCTTGCTACCTTTCAATAGCTATAACCAGAGTTCCCAAAACTGCACAGGGAGTTTGATGAAACCGAAGGCATCTTGTGAGAAGTTTTTAATCCCTCAGCCTGGAGGACGAGCCTTAACCCAGCCACCCCGACCGACACGATGAAATGGTTCGAGGCGCACTGGACGGCAAGGAGCGTCCAGCGAAACCGGCCCCGGCTCCGCGGTCCGGCCGGGCACCGGCGGCAGTTCTCCCCGAGAGCAGTGGCTCCTTCCCGCGCTCCCCTGCCCGCTCTCCCCGGCCGCTGTCTCCGCGGGGAGCGGGGGACGCGACAGCGAGGAGAAGCCCTGAGGGGGAGCCAGGGGGCGGGGAGGCTCCCAGGCCTGCCCTCACCCCCCGCCCCGGCCCCCGGCGGCACGGGGAGAAGCAGCTTCGCGCCCCGCCGACCTCCCCTCACTCACCCAGCAGCGCCCGGAGGTGCTTGAGGCGAGTGAGGACATCCCGCTTGGGGTCCAGCGCCTTCTGGGTGGATTTCCTGACATCGGCGTGGCCCTTCCTGGAGAACATCCCGGCTCGGAGCAGCCGTCGGCGGAGGGGAAGGGGTTCCCCGAAAGGCCGCGGGCGGGAGGGGCTGAGGGCCCGGCGGGCGGGCAGGTGCGGCGGGCGGACGCTCACAGCCACGCCACCCCGGGCTGCAGGGAGGAATAGGTGGGGAACAGAAGGCAGCGTCCCCACCGGGCGACAGCGACGACGCTCGGCGCCCGCCACCCGCCGCCCTCCTTCGCCACCGCCGCCTCACGGGTGGGCGTGCCGTGAGGGCCCCGCCGCTACCGCCGCCGCCGCGGGCTGACGGCTGACCGCCCCCCGCCCGCCCGGCCGCCTCCCTGCGCAGGCGCGGCGCTGGCCGCGCGGGAGGACTACAGTTCCCGGCGGGCGCCGCGAGGCGCTGCTGACTTGGACGTCACCCCCGTCGCGCTGACGTCGGCCACCGCGGCCTCTTCGCTAAGCGTATACACTGACTGGGGAGCTCTGGCTTAGCACCCAGCGGCTGGAGGGGCTGGTCCGCAGCAGGCTGTAGATGAGCCAGCGTGTGCCCAGGTGGCCAAGAGGGCCACCAGCATTCTGATATGTGTCAGCACTGCTGTGGCCAGCAGGACTGGGCAGGGATCGTCCCCCTGGACTGGGCACTGGGGAGGCTGCACCTCGAATCCTGGGTCCAGTTTTGGGCACTTCACTCCCAGAAGGACACTGAGGGGCTGGAGCGTGTACAGAGAAGGACAGCGAAGCCGGGGAAGGGTCTAGAGCACAAATCTGACGAGGAGCAGCTGAGGGACCTGGGGTTGTTCAGCCTGGAAAAAAGGAGACTCAGGGGAGGTCTTCTTGCTCTCCACAGCTCCCTGACAGGAGGTTGGAGCCAGGTAGGGTCAGTCTCTTCTTTCAAGGAGGAAGCAGCAGTACAAGAGGAACTGGGCTCAGGTTGCACAAGGGGAGGTTTAGGTTGGATCTGAGGAACAATTTTTTCCCCACAAGGTCTGCCAAGACCTGTTCCAGGCTGCCCAGGGCAGTGGTGGAGTCTCCATCCCTGGAGAGATTTCAAAGCCATGGAGATGTGGTGCTGAGGGACATGGTTTAGTGGCGCCCTGGCAGTGCTGGGTTAATGTTGGGCTTGATGGTCTCTTCCAACCTATGTGAAGGTGTGGTTCTATGATTTCTCTCCAGGCACTGAGGCCACACCCCTCCCACAGCACTCGCTGTGTTCAGTGATACCACCAAAGGCAGCAGTGCCAAGTCCACGCTGGGTGGAGAGTCCAGCTTTGTGCAGGGCTTGGGACAGCAATGGCCCAGGATGGGGTTTCCGGGGAGGTGCAGTGGGGGGCTGGGGAACTTTGTGAGCCCAGGGACAGGGTGGTGCTGGTGTGTTTGGAATGGACACGCCGCTGGGAATCAGCAGCCGGCTATGCTTGGGCTTGATGGGCAACCTTCAGGTTTTGAATAGCGGCTCACACTGAAAATGTGTTCTGTGTTTATGTACTGTGTGAGTAAGTGCTGAATTTACTCACGTGACACACAGGGGAGGTAGAACACTGAGCAGATTCGGAGTTACAGAACAAAAGCAGGATTTGCCTCAGAAGCCAGCAGGGTTTCAGTTAAAGGCCTTCATATCCTCTCATCCTGGGGAGAAAAGTAAATTTTAATAATTTCCATGGTAAGATGAGGTCCTAAAAAAGAAAACAATGTGTTTAGGACGCATAGATTGCACATAAACTTCTTAGTTTTTAACAAAATTACTTACAAATTCATTTACATGTCATGTATTTATAGAATTTATTTTTTCAGCCATTAATCATTGTAGGAAAATAAGATGTCAGAAGAATTACTATTGTTAGGACCGGAAAATATATCACTGCCTCATCTCGCTTCCTCTGAGGCCTCTCTGGGATCATTTTTCCACAAAGAGCTGGGGTCACCAAAGCAACATGTCAACAAGCCCTAAACATGTCCCACTAGTGAAAGGACTGTCCCAGCTCTTGTCTGGGGGGACACCACCCATGTGGCAAGTGAGCTCTGGGTGAAAATTAACCTGGCAAAATAAAGACATAAACCAGCAAGTGGCAGGAGTTTGCAGTGGCAAGGGGTGGCTGGTGGTACGATGCGGTGGTTGTGTCTCTTGCATAGCTGGATTCTGAAAGGCAGAGAGCAAAGACTGGCTGTGGTTCAGTGCTGCCCTGTAGAGCCACCAAACCTGGTGGTATTCCTGCTGCTCATGAAAAGTTCACTTCCTGGAGTCACAGGAAGACAGATAGTGTTGAGATGCTATGTTGTTGTTTTAAAAAAATCCTTTTCCTTACACAAAAAAGTTTGAATGCATGACCTTGGAGTCAGGCATGGAGAATTTATTGTCCTCTACTAGACTATTGTTTTGGAGCCCATTGAGGGTTTACAGTAATTCTTGGTGCATATTCTTCTCATAACAGTGTTACATAATGTCTCATTCTAGAAAACTTAATAAATCTCCAATAGTTGTCTAGAATTTGTGGTCACGTGTTGCAAATGGAGTGTCTGCAGCCTCCTGAGCAGAGCCAGTTGAGTCACTCCAGCTTTTCCCTTTCATTGCTACAGATCGATATATGCAGGTGGCTGAGGACGCACAAGGCTGAAATCTTGGCTCACTTTTTAAATTTATTTTTCCCTTTTATTTTAATTGATTTGGAATCTTCTGGCAGTTTCTGATAGTTCCATGTTTAATGTTTGGATCTGATGATATTAAATATCTTTTTCAACTTGAATGATTCTCTGATTCCATGTTCTTGTCCTTTGTTTTAAAAAAAAAGAAAAAATCATTGTTGCAGATGAAGCATTTGTGAGTATATAGCTGCTCTAATGTCTAATGACTTTTGTGACAACAAGGAAAGCATTCTGGTGCTCAGCACCTAACTGCATAGCTTTGGGCTCACGGTGTTTTAAAGTCAGACAGAAATTCTGCTCATGGAAAACTCCCCAGAATCTTGATGTCACAGCTTGAATGGCAGCACAGTTCTTTCTCTCCCTGTCAGGTCCCAGAAAATGTGGTCACGTGAAGAGCTCCGTGTGGCGGCACCATTTCACATTAGCATAATGAGAGTGGATGTTTTTGTTGTTTGTTTGGTTGGTTTAAAATTGTGTGGTTTAATCAGGGAATTAAGATTATTTGAATGCGATTCTTGTGCATCAGGGAGCTGCAGAGATGGAAAATTGCCCCTGATGTTGTTATGTAGGTGATGTAGAGTTAATGCACTGTGGGGCAGGACATTCCTATCTGGAGGTTGGAGGGTTGACACTGGTGAGGGAACATGTTGTGATATCCATCTGTAAGCAACCAGAAGAGGCTTGAAGAACACCTTCTTGACACCAGCATTGGAAATACCAGGACAGGGCACACAGACCAAATTCAACCCCACTTCCATTGCAGTTAAAGTGTTAATGTGCTTGCTGCTTAAATGAGGACTAAATCTGACCTCTGGATCACCACTGTCTGTTCAGGCTGGTAAAGGGCCAAAACTGGACAGAATTCAGTGGATTCCTGTTCTCACAGGGGTTTTGGCCACTTGGCTGTGATGAGAACAACTTCAAAGCTCCTGGAAATTAAGATGCTTCCATATGAGGTGTCATGAGAGACCGTGCTTCTCAAAAGTTTCTTCTGGTTTTCAAAGTGCACGTTACTTGGAAATACATAGTCTGGTAAAAGCTTTTAAAAATGGAAGTTACTCTAAAGATTTCTGACAATTTTCCTGTTTATTTTTTTGGTAAATCTTGGCATTAGCTGAATCATCATGGTACAAAACTGAACCATAAACCATGTCTGTTCTAACTAGCATTTTCTTCTGCATGCCACGTGTCATATGACATGAGACTGTACTTTGTTGCACGTGTAAATGCATCACCACATGTTGGCTTTTCTTCATGGTGTAAAATTCCTTTTATGAAGAGCAAGAAGTCGGTATAGCAGCAAGATGAGAACCCATTTAACAGGTTCTCCTGAGTTTTAGGTAGGCCAATGAATCCAAATTAATATATCAGATTTATATGCAACTGACCTTCAACTTATTAGTTAAAACATCATAAAATATAACTGCATTTATAAGCTGATGTACCATAACACAAACCAGAAATTGCAGTAAACTTGCAGCAATGATTTTAGCCTGAGGGGGGGAACCGCTTGTAGAATCCCATGACTTGTGTTTTCTAACAATGTAACAGTTGCAATTTCCCAGAAAATCAGATGATGCATTTCCGAGCGTTGATGGTTGAGGTGGAATAATTTCCTGAAAGAGATTTGGTCATTCAGCTTTCAGGATCTGAAGTAAAATCTATATAAAGCAGTCATTTAAGGGCACAAAGCAGTAATCACTTATCACAGAACTGAAGGAATTCCCTGGGGAGGAGAGCCTGCCTGCAAGCCATGGCCCCTCCTGGTGTGTGCAGTTGGGGTGCTGTAGAGAGCTTTTAGAGCTGGGACTATTTCAGGCACCCGTTCCTATCTATCAGCAGTATGGGTAAGGGGCAGCACATTTCCAGTCTAAAATAGAATAGCCTAAATTATTAATATGCGTTTATGCTCCAGGCAGGCATGCTCTCCCTGAATGCTTGGCTCATGCTGAAGCAGGGGCGTTGGATGAGATGATCTCCAGAGGTCACTTCCAACATTTACCATGCTGGGATTCTGGGATTTGGGGATTTTGTGACTTTGGGATGTTGTGATTTTGTTCCTGCTGCTCCTTGCAGCAGGTGCTCAGTGCCTGCCTTTGACACCTCTGGGACACTGTGAGGGATGCATGGGGAAGAGGAACAGAAGCAAAGGGCACACTATTGGTCTTCAGTCATGTTTTCTGCCCTCGCTTCTGGGCTGCCAGCTGCCCTTAGCTAACAGGAGCCCACAAAGCAGCAGCAGGACATGTCCCCAGCACATTTGGTGCTGGAGCGAGTCGCTGGGGTGCAGATGGCATGAAGGGGAGGATGCTGAGTAGCACTGTCCCTGGAGAGCCTTGCCTTGGAAAGTTAAAGGCTTCCTGAAGTTCTCCGAGACACAAAAGCTGCAGGTCTACCTGATGTCACTTTGGAAAGGTGACACAAATCACCTTTCCATGGTCAGAGAGCAGCAACTGACCATAGCATATAATAAAACATATCAAAAAGAGCCACTGTCACAGCAATAAAAAACCAGGATGTGCCTCATTTGCTTTAATGATTTGGCTTCAGAGGGCCAGGAGGAGCAACATCTGGCCTGTGTTTCTGTGCTTCTAGCACATTAAGCACCTTAGTCCCAGAAGGATGGAATGTCTGTCCTGTTTTCTTACCTGCCGTAAGCAAGGGTGGGCGCTGGTGAGGAACTTGGCTGCTTACTGCAGTCTGGAAATGTGAAACCTGCTGCTGCAGCTCTAAATCTGGCCACCTGAATTTCACTGGACTTGATGAACAGGCAGGGCTACTTTTCCTGTTGAGTCTGAAATTTTAATGACAGAGATTAAATTACGGAACTTCTCTGCTTACTTGTGTCAATATAACACTTTACAATGAGCCCGAAAAAAAAGGTAGGGAAAGAGTACATCAAAGAGACTTGCCTCCTAAATAACATGCAGGCAAGGTGGTAATTTCCTTATCACAGGATACCAGTACTGGTTATTTGTCTTACAAACCAAATGTTTCAAATTGCATTTGGAAAGTTATTCTTTGTATCCTGTTGCATACCCTTGATCTGACGCATCCATTAAGGCACAAGAGTTTCTTATTCCTGAACTTGTATCAATTCACTTAATGCTTCCCAATGTAGGTGCAGTGCTGCGTAGTTGGCAGTGTTGGTGCTGTGCCAGCATGCTGCCTGTGGAAACGAAACTCTGCTCTCCCAGGCTGGATAGGACTGAGTGCGTTTAAAAGGTTTTTCCAGCTGGCTCTGAGTTTGAAGGGTTTATTTTCTTAACAGCATTCCTATAGCATATGCAGGCATGGATCCCTCCCCCCTGCAAGCTCCTGCTTTAGACGCAAAGCCGTACGGTTAGTGCTTAACTTCTGATAGATGTCTGACTTCTCCCTAGTCTGGGTCCTGCAAACCACTTGCCACGGATCTGCTCCTGCAAAGGCTTGGAGTTTCACAGAGCTTATAAAAGCAAAGGTGCCTCATTTGTTTACGCTTGCTGAAGATCTCCCTCAGTGACTCTCATTTGCATTTCTTACCAAAGGGTTTTTTCCTGTCCCATTGCAGATGAATTCATGAATAACTCAGCTGTGATGGAGAGGCCAGCAGTACAAGGGAAGCTGGGAGAGATGTGACCAGTGTCCACCCACTTATCAGGCAGGTGGGGAACAACAGTTCAAAGGTTGGTGGCATCTGCTGAGGATGTGTCCTGAAACAAGGTGTGTTGACTTCTCAGATGAGTGCAGTACACCTGCAGCCTTCTAAAAATGGTTAATTATTCAGCATGAGTTACTTATTTCATCCTTACTTCATAGGAGTTGAGTATTTACTTAAGGAAAAGCAGACAGGCCTCTTTGGCACACACAAGTATATCCACCTTGGAGGATTTAATTCCAGTTTGAGCTGGAAGTGGTCTGTGCTGCAACACACAGGGCTGTGCTGGTGTATGGGCTGGGGACTAACAACAGGGTGATAGTGCTAAAATAACCTGTGCTGAAATAAACCCCATGTAAAGCTAGGAGCAGGAGTGTCCCCAAGAGGAGCAGCGCCTGGGAACTGGGTTTTCAGAAGTTCCTAACCCTGGAAATCTGTCAGTAAAAGGGAATGGAGCTTCTGGGTGCTGGGCAGAAAAATCTGCTGGAAAATTTGTAATTGTTGCAGCATATGAGGCATTAAAATACCATTCACATAGTAAAAATAACAGAAAAAAAACACTGTCGAAAACAGACATCAGATTTCCTTCTGCCAGAATTGCAAACTGTGTATAGAGGGAAAGAGAAGAAATTATGTCTGTGGATGGAAAAAAAAAATCCAAAATAGAAGGAACATGGATTGCATGTCCCTTGATGCCTTTTGAAAGGAAATGGCAAGGAGGATGAGGAAATTTCATGGATTAAAAATATCAACCCCCTAATGAGAGATCAGCTATGCTTGCAAAAGGTTGAATTGTGTGCAGAGGTTCATGGCAGGTTGTGCAAGCCTGTGACCTAGTGCCCTGGCCAAGATCTTTCCGTGAGGAGGTGTTACAGCTCAACGCAAGACTGGACTAAGAGAGCAGAACTGGCTCACGCTGTAAGAGCAGGGAAACCACTGCTCTGCTTCTCTGCTCCGTGTGGGGTGGTGCAGAGATAAAGTGCTGCTTGTCTCAACAGCACTAAATCCAAGATAAGTGTTGTTTACTTCACCCCTCTCCAAGAGGAAAGGTCACTTACGGTCTCGTAGAGCTCCAGCAATTTCCTCCTGGCTGCGTTCACCTCTGCCCATCCAGCATTGCATCAGCAGAGGTACCAGGAGCCCCTGCTCCCCTCCTTGGGCTGCCTGGCTGTGTCCTGGCTCTGGGGGACATGTCAACCTTCTCCCTGATGGCCTTAGCCCCTCTATCTGCCTTGGAACTGACAGAGCAGACAGGCAGAACATGTCAGCACTGTGGTCTGAAGTAGCAGGGAGATGCTGATGGCCAGGCTTACAGAAATACCTCTGCTCCTAAGAAACAATGCATAGAGAGTAAGAAGCAAAGGTCATTTTTTAGTACCAGTTAGAGATGAAGTGTTCTGCCATATGAAAGAGGAGTCGTCTTTTTTTTTTTTTTTTTTGTCCTCTGCTCAGCTTTCTTGTTTGGGTTTTTATATTGCCAATTATTTTACCTAAGCTTTCTTTTTTTGACTCAACAGTATGTGGATATTTTCACTTTCACCCTGTGCTTGCTCTTTGAACGATAAATGAGGAAGGAAACAGTTAACTGGGATAACCCTTAAGCTGAGCTCTGTTAACATCAAGACTGACCAGGCAGTTTGTCTTAACCCCGGGCACCATTTACACTGACAAAACAGACTTCATCAATGCTTATGCAATTTATTAAATTCTCCTTCTGAAGCCAAGATCTCCAATTCTCTCGTACGTAAGGAAGAGAACAAAAAGGCCTTCAAAATAAACCAGAAACACACAAAGCAACTGCTGGTCACCAATGTTAGACAGATTCTTCCTTCTTTTCTTCTTCTGCAAATAAATTACTGCAGAGAGCAGTTCAGTAATTACAGCCTTCAGAAATGGCTCAGGTTTTCCTCTATGGATAAGCATGACAAAAAATAATAAAAAAATTACTTTTACCAATGCAGCTGGTGTTCAGATGAAATTATGTGGTTAGCTTTGAAACGATATTAAAAGAGAAATTTTAATTAACCTGTACCACTGAGTCAGAAGATAATATCTGATGCATATAACAGGCATACAGACAAAATGTGATAAAATAATTATTTGCAATTAGATATATGCATTACAGACAATGTTGTAATTAAAATGTACTTAATGTCACAGGAGGTCCTTTATTATCAAAATAATTTGTAGAAGGACTGTGGAAACAATGTGATGATTATCCACCCCTCAGAAAAAAACATCCCCAAATTTACCAAGAGCCCAAAGCAGTTCTGGTTTTGGAGCAGGTACTGGTGCAGTCAAATAGCTGGACTCCTCTGTTCCAGTGCCGAGTCCGTTTCTTACTGGAATGGCTGTAGGTCACCTGTTTATTGATGGAGAACTTCGCCGGGGCATTGTGGCATTCTTCTGTCGGGAAAAAAAAAATCTTTTTTTCTTTCATTAGTTGCTTGTTGGCTGTGACAAAGCTGATTAACTTTACCAGGGTTGATTCTTGTCTCTTCCTAGGCACTCAGGCCATGAAAGGGGGCCAAAACCAAGGAAAAATTACATTTATACTTGCTGGAAGGGCTCCTTTTCACTCTTTTCATCTCTTGAAGAAGTAGCAGAGTGAGGGTCGGGTAAGCACAGCCTAGTAAATGTGGGGGATTACTCAGGAGTGAGGCACAGCTCAGTCTCCCAGAGCTGTGTCTGGACAATTAGAGAGGCCAGTACAGCCGTAGGAATGTAGATGGTAGTTGCTTGCGATACAGCCATCAAAAGATGAGGTGAATCCTGAGGGATCATCAGCCAGGCCAGACATTCACTCTGAGGAGACATGAAGATGCCCTTCTGCTGCCTTGCACCCTGCTGCATTCAGACGCTCATTCTAATAGGTCAAGCCAAGGCTTGGATGCTTTTTAGGAGATCCCGTACCCCCAAGGGCTGTAGGGAAGCCCCTCTCTAATGATTCAACCTCTGCTCTCTTCCAGCAGCTGGCATGGCCCTGGGTCCTGGCTGCTCTGCCTGGGAAGCTGAACCTCTGCAGAAGAGCTTTCATCACTGGGAAGAGCTGAATGCCCCCAGTGCTTCCAAGCTCCTCTCCCGTTGCTGTAGGCATAGCTTGTGCCTCAGCTTTCACTGGCCGCCAGTCCTTGCAGCTCACATGAAACAACCACAAGATGCCAAGGTTGGCTCCCGGCACCAGATGCTCACCCCAAGGCCTGACCTTATTGGTGTTAATGAAGGTTTTGGCAAATGTCTCCATCTGATTTACATTTCCCTGTTCGGAGCCACCATGCTGGAAGTAGGGGCCCTGTTTGGCTGCTTCTCAGGCAGGCTTTTCTCATTGCCAGTTCCTGGATTTGTGCCCCCACACTTGTCAAGCTCCTCTTGAAGCCAGTGGAGATTTTGCCCAAGTGAAGAAAGATCCCGGCCTCATTACAGGGTGTGTCTTGCCCTAGTGACACATCTTTTTGGGTAGGATAGAGAGTAGCAATCAACTATGATGAAGTTAATGTTTTTTTTGTGGAAATGCTTATTTCTTCAAATCATAAATAGTAGGTAAAATTGCTGTGAAATGTATTAAACTGAAGGAATGGCGGGGAACACAACAACACCACCACCCCCAGCATATCATCAGCTGTCTGCTTTATCTCCCTTAGGCTTCTCCACTTCCCCAATTTCAAAAGAACAAAGAGAATGTGCCAAAGCTGCTTGGGGATTTCAATGAAAAATAATGAGAATTCATTGCTAATTAGGGCCCCAATTAAAAAACATTATCTTTGCAGGGACACTGTTAATGAACTTGAGAATTGCAGCTGCAGACTTGCATTGCTGTAAACATTCCCTGTGCTGGATTCCATTTGTGTAGGCGGGAGGGGTGAGCAGAGGCTGCTGCCATGTATGTGGGGATGGCACAGGAGCCTGGCGAGCTCCTGTGGTTTTCAGTCACGCTGGAGACATGAGTGGCACCAAAGCAGGTATGAAAGGCAGCAGTGTCGATGGCTGCTCTCTTCCTGTGCCCTGGGGTCCCTGCCTGTGACTCCACTTGAGGCAACCTGGCAAACAGGCACAATAAGCCAAGTTGAAATAAAGAGGAGAAAAGTGAGGGCTGGGGGGCAGGGAAGATGAAAATGGGGATGTTGGACATGCAGCAAGGTGCTGTTACAAACTGGGGATGGCTAGGGTCTGTCCTTGTCCACCACGGTGCACACTGGGTGCTTT
Source organism: Megaceryle maxima (assembly GCA_024605025.1). Taxonomy (NCBI): domain Eukaryota; kingdom Metazoa; phylum Chordata; class Aves; order Coraciiformes; family Cerylidae; genus Megaceryle; species Megaceryle maxima. Next base: position 87,553 of record JANHGN010024558.1, read on the forward strand.
GCTCTTCCCACCAGCACCACGCCACACTCACTCACCAGGACCACTGGTGTGCAGCAGCTTGAATGGCCACATCTTCTTGTGCTGATGGCCTCTTGGTGCACAGAGCTGTCAATGGCACTTTGGAACTGGGAAATGGCAATGGTTCGTCATAGAGTGGTTTGGGTGGGAAGGGACCTTTCAAGGTAATCCAGTCCAACCTCTCTGCACTAAGCAGGGACATCTGCAACTAGAGCAGGTTGCTCAGAGCTCCATCCAACCTCACCTGGAATGATTCCAGGGATGGGGCACCAACCACCTCTGGGAAATCTGGGCCAGGGTCTCACCACCCTCAGCATCAAAAATTTCTTCCTTCTCTCTGGTCTAAATCTCCCTCTTTTAGTTTAAAACCATCACCCCTTGTCCTGTCACAACAGGTCCTGCTACAAAGTCTGTCCCCATCTTTCACAGGTCCTTTGAAGTACTGAAAGGCCTCAAGAAAGTCTCCCAATATGGAGGACTGCTGAAGGCTAAGCTGAGGGCTTAGGAAGCACATCCCAATGGTATTTTGTGCCAACACCCCATCTTCCCCTTCTCATTGTGACAAAGCTTTTTCTCCCAGCAGAACGGTACAAAACCATTGGAGGGCAATTAGTGAGGGGTCTGAAACACTCCTGAAACCTGATCTGAGGTTGGAGATGGCAAGACATGGATAAAATCCATGTTAATTGTACAGATTTTCCTATGAGCTAACAATGAAACAGAAACCCAGACAGGGGTTGATGTTGGCAGGTGCCTCTGGAGACCATCTAATCCAACCCCTGCTCAACTAGAGCCACCAGAGCCCCAACCAATCCACACTGCTGCAGTTACTATCAAGGAACAGTTGTCTCCAGTTCTCAACATGATTTTGGATGTGCTGGGGGCTAAAGGTCTAAGGGGGCTGTGGTGCCAAACTCCTACCTGTTCTGCTCCCTGCTGGAGTCCCAGGCTCAGACCCTGGGTTGCCTTATAGCCCAGGCATGCATGGACCATCTTTAGGGATGTGCTGAACCCAGCCAGAAGCCCAATGCAAAGTGAAGAGACAGCTCTGAAAGGAGGCACCTCACTGCGGGGGTTCTTGTGGTGCAGACCCTTCCCATCTGGTCACATTGCCTGACTGTGCTGTAGTTTTTTGGGAGGGTTTCTTATTTCAGACTAGTGCTGAGCACCCTGTGCTCAT